>CAKNYM010051294.1:144022-204692 GCA_932195095.1 Andricus curvator
GAGCTTTTAAAGAAAAAAGTGCAATTTTTAACCAAAATGTTGCATTTTTAACCAAAAAATGGGAAGATTCATAACAAGATTGATTTTCTACCAAAAAAGACCATTTTACAACTAAAAAAGATAAATTCAATTTTTAACGATTTATGAGATCAACCTTTAACCAAAAAAAAATAAAATTTCAACGAGGTAATAACTTTAACTCAAGAAGTTGATTCTTTAAATAAAAAATATTATTTTTAACGAGTAATGTAATGGTAGATATTTCAAGAAATAAATATTTTAATTTGAAAACAAAAACATTGAATTCAATAAAAAAGTCAAATTTTCAGCAATGTTGTTGAATTCTCATCCAAATAATTACATTTTTTCAACAACAACAACAAAATTCTAATCAAACAGATAAACTTTTCAGCCTAACCCGTGTAGGAATGGTAACAGGGATCCGACCGGGAGCCGGCCGGATAGCCCCAGTTTAAGCCGGGCGTTGGCCGGGGATACTGGCCGGGATCCGGCTAAAAACGTCACGGTAAACTGGTCGGATTCCGGCTTTCATACCGGCCGGGATCCGGTCGGGTAATCCGGCCACAGAGCGGTTAAAAAATGTTTTGCTTCAGGCGAGAAATTGGTAACTTGATTTGTCTTTTAAGGCTCTTGGTGAAGAATACGGTGAACTTTAAATGTAAAATCAAGTTAACAAATTCTCGCGAGGAAATTAGAGTAGAGTTTAAATCACTGTTTCTAGAATCTCCTAGCAATTGTTTTATTTTTGAAACCACGTGGTGATTTGAGGTTAGGAAGGAAGAAAGAAAAAAATGAAAACATAACACTATACTTTAATGTAAAATAATTATTATTCGCGCAGTAAGTGGAGTTTTGGAACTGATTACTGAAATAAGGTTGATTTTAATCACGGATTTTATTTGCGAACTTCGAGGAGACGACGCGACATGAGTGCAACGTGTGCATTTTCGTTCGAGGTGCGAAACTTAAACTTACAAGTGTATACGGCGACGCCAGCGCAGAAAGCGTCAGACATGGCGGCAAATTTGAAAGTGTACGTACTAAAAATTGTCTGAAAATAGAGAAAATTATAAAAATTGTAATAAATCTGCTGTTGCACATTGCAGAATCGATAACAGTTTTATTTAATAAGTTAAAACATTGGAAAAAAGCAAATGTTTTTTTTTTAAGAATTTAAAAAAGCTAGTTTCTGTTTTACTGATCTAATAAATCTTTAAATTATACTTTTCAAATAATAATTCATCCCGTCATTACGTCTTTGATAATGTCACGGCTCTTAAAAAATGTGTAATTTCTACAAAAAAAGTATCCTGACCAGTGCCCGGTGGGCTCCCGACCATGAATTCTAACCAGGGTAGTCCCGGCCAGTAATCGGCCGGCTCCCGACTAGGTGATTCGAGAAAAATGTAGCTTGGCCGGCTCCTGACCGGTTCCCGACCATGAAACCCAACTAGGTGTAGCCCGGCCGGGATCCGACCACAAAACTTGTTGTAGTAGGGCCATCCGGGGTAATTTCTGCACGGGAAGAGACACATTTGCAAACAAATTGTTGAATTTCCAACCAAGAAAGATTTCAGTTGAATTTTCAACATGAATTTTATGAATTTTGAACAGAAAGTTAATTTTATACAAAAATAGTTGACTTTATAATTAAAAAAACGGTGGCTTTCTAACAAAATTGTTGAATTTTCAACAAATTAATAACACTGTCAACTGAAAATTTTATCGCCAAGAGAAAGCAGCTGCAAAAAATAAGTAGAAATAGAGATGCAAGGCAGGTAAATTATTAACTAAATTATCAATTCACCCATATACCCAATACTATTTTCCAACCGAGCAAGTCACGCCTACCCCGAAAGGGAAATGGCTTAATGGTATAATAATTATATCAGGGTGGTCGCAAATCGTAATTTTCAATATTCCATGATTTTTTCCTGATCATTGTGATCTAAAGTCCAGGATCTTAACCTTGTAACATTTTTAACATATATTCTTTTATAACCCGAATAAAACAATTCTAGGTTTTCTCTGATGCCTGATAAAGTCTTTTTACTTTTTAGGTGAATTATTGATCGGAAAATCATGTTACAATAATTCTGAAATTAAATACATGTGAAGTGACTTATAGGTTAAAGTCGAATTGTTTAATTTTGTCTCCATTATTCTGTGAAATTCACAGTTTTAAATGTCTTTGGATTAAAATATGAAAAATACGCACATTATATATGAAAATAAGTTCAAAATATTACTTAAAAATATAAAAAAATGAGACGAAATGGATTTTTTAAATCAAATTTCAGTTCTAGTGTATACGAATCATATACAATTATCAGTGCATGAAATGTAAGTTACATTTGTAAGTTAGTGTGCTTCACTATACCATTAAGCCATTTCCCTTTCAGGGTAGGCGTGACACTACCCGATTCGAGTAGTGTTTCTAGGTTAGTTTCTTGTAGTAAATAACTACAAGTGTGGGCTCACCACACCCACGATGTGCCAACAACACTCAGTTTTCTCGAATGGTCACCCATCCAAGCACTAACCGCGCCCAACGCTGCTTAACTTCAGTGATCTGACGAGAACTGGTTTTTTCAGCGTGGTATGGCTGTTGGCCAATTTATAAATTTTTCAATTTTCATAAATTTGCCAACAGAGTGTTATAAGAGGAGCACCCATATACAATAAGCGAGTAGGAGGGAGAGGTCAGATTTGTCTCAATTCCAGTGAAAAATAACGGGGGTCCTCCAATGAGTCCAACGTTCAGGTCAAACACTGACCGTTGACTGAAATCGGATGCACTGCACTGTAACACCTTGCCAGTTTTATTACAAGCTGTTACAGGCTAGGGCGGCTATACTAGGAGTAGGTCACTCAGGTCTGAGTAAGCAGTAAGCTGCTTACAATCAGAATTCACTTTCCTAGTCGTAAATTGTAAAAGAGTTGTAACCTGGCAAAATGCTTATAGACATAATTTAGGTTCACTGGCATCGAAAATGATTATTCAATGAGGCAAGAATAGTTTTGTAAAACGCAGTGTCTCGTCGTCCCGAAATTCGGGATGACTAGTGCAATATTTTTCATAAGCTTGGCTAGTCGTCCCGAATTTTCGGGTGGGGCGGGAAGGCACCCCTGTGATTGGCCATAGAAATAATGTTGGTGAAACACCTACACCTTTTCCAACGTCTTGTGGGGGCGGGAAGGCACCCCTGTGACTGCCCACATAAATAATATTGGTCCAACCCCCCTAATTTTTCGGGACGACTAGACACAGCCTTTGTAAAAAGTCCTTCTTTTATCTCCTTTCTTCAGATGAAGGATTAACCATACAAAAAAGTCGAAAAGATCCTACTTGTGCAGAATAAGATGCCGAACATTTCTCTATAAAACTATTCTTCGCTAAAGCTAACCGTTTTCATGAAAATCAAAGGAAACTTATGCTTTTTGCCTCTATTTGGCACTATCATAAAAAAATCACAAGGCTGGAAATTACTGAATTTTTTTTGGTGGTTCAGTATACCATCTAGAAGCTATACACAAAAATTCAGCGTATTTAGAGTTAATTCGAAGTAGACGTTCTTCGTTGACTCGCCCCCACGCCCTATCTAACTTAATCTTTGCTGACTACATTTTTTCTTGAATTTATTCACAGGTTACCCAAAAATGCCGTAAGATGATTTAGAGGAAGAGAGTTTGGTCAAATCTTACTGTTTCTCATTAAATAACAAAGTAGTTCAATTTTGAAACTTGCCAATTTTCAACCAAAAAAGATGAACGCATAAAAAACCCCGTGTGGAAAAATTTCGTTGCGCTGTACTGTTTCTGTCTAGTCCTCTTTGAGTCGAAACTGGCGCCCCACAGGCTGACTGTCCAGTGGCTAGACTGGGATTTAACGCTCGAACTGACCAGTTTCTGGACAGATCGGCTATTTTGAAGAAAAAAAATTGATAATTAAATAATATAAATATTTTTTATGCCGTGAAAGTCCAACATATTGATTTTGCAGTTAATTAAAAATATAAAAAAAGTTTTTGTACACAAAAAATGACGAAATGAGTTTTCGCAAATCTCTTGTACATATGCCGGGTGTCGAACTTCTGATTTAACTCCCTGCTATATTGTTGTAACTTTATCTTGTCGCCTTAACACCTCGGCCATCGAAAAGTTAAATTTTTTTTTCATTTTTGTCGGATATGAATTTCAATTGATTACATTCTAATATTTATTTCATTAAAATGTGAACCATTCCTAAACAGTAAAAGCGCTTGATGTGTGAATAAATCATTGAAAAAAATAAAGTTTGTATGATTTTGCTAGCGATTAGGCTACGAAATAACGATTGTTTATTATTTCAAATAACTATTACGTTAGGCTTAATTATCATTTACGCAATCAATAAATAATTAAAATACGACTGCAAAGTACTATGGACGTATTCACTATGGGTGTACATATTTTTGCTCATTTTATGAGCATTTTGCTTCCTTATAGAGGGTGGTTTTTCTCTAACAAAAGAAAAAAATGAACACATTCAATATTTTTCAAGCTTACGTTTCTGCCTTTCCGAAAATTTTATTTTCAGAAAATCAGAGGACCCACCAAAATGTCAATTCATGTATTCTGTTACAATGAACAACATTTAACATACGGTAGTTTTATATTTCAAATTGAAACCTCATAGAAACAATGTAACTTTTCTTAAAACTTACTGAGTAGCTATTGATTAATCAATAATGGTCTTCCAAAGTTCGTCAAAAGATCAATCCACACGTCTCGAAGACGCAAGCAATTACATCAAATGCGGTACTGTTATATTCCCAAAATAAAAAAAATCCTTTTATAAACAAGGAAACTAATTTTGTTGAAAATTTTAAAAACGTCATTGACAGGTTATGGTAGATCATGAAAAGTTCTTAATTTGGCAATCGATGCGTCTCGAAGACGCGAACAAATATATTATATACATTATAGTTGTATTCCCAATATTAAAAAAGTTTTCTTTATATCAACAAGATGAACAACATATTTTTTCAATTTATAAATCGGTATTGCTAGATCATAAAAGGTTATAGAAGGTTCATGAATAGGTCATTCGACGTGTCTCGAAGAAAATAATGTCGTAAACAAACATGTCAGATACAGTACTATAGTACTCATAATATGAACAAAGTTTTTTCCATATGAACAGAATACACACATTTCTTTTAAACTTTATAAATCGGTACTGGTCGGTCATAAAAGGTTCACCAATGGGTCAATCGATGGGGCTCGAGGACGCGAACAAATACTCTGCTTGTAATATTGTCGTCTTTTGAATATCAAAATTTTTTTTCCATATAAACAGAATAAACCATTATTTTCAACTTCATAAATTGGTATTGGTGGGTCATGAAAGGTTTATCAATAGGTCAATCGATGCGTCTCAAGAACGCGAACAAATACTCTACATGTAATATTGTCGTATTTTGAATATTAAAAAAGTTTTTCTTATATAAACAAGGTACAATTTTTCTTTTTAAATCTCCAAACGCAAGAAAAAAACTACTTGTAAATGGTTGATCTAGCTCGAAATCCTATCAGACCTGGATATCAATCAGAGCTACACTTCAACCAAATTTCATAATCGTAGCTCTTTTACTTTTCGAGATACGGTGAACAGAAAAAAGTTGCGCGCGCACACACACACACACACACACACACACACACACACGGACATTAAAAAATAATTTTATTTTCGAGCTCCTGGGGTCGAATTATATCGAAATATGTCAAAAAAGTATATTTGAAAATTTAGATCATTACAAACCTCCCTCTATGAGTCTATGAGGAAGCAATCAATTAAATAAATCATTTATAATAATATTTGATTTCCTGAAATATCATTAATATTATACATAGAATTATATATATTATAATTATTATAAATTAAATATAAATTTATTATAACTTTACCTCATAATTCAATTAAAAGAAAATGTTTTTAAATATTCTTTAAAAAAATCGTTCTTAAGAATACAGTTCTTGTATTAAGATTTCGATCACCGTCAATAATTATTGCTTGAGCATTTGTGCAATAATTGTGTATTGTAATTTCCTAAATCATTTATTAAAAAATGATTATCTTCTGAATTCACCTCTGTAATTTTGGTGCAAGTCCAAACCGTGATTCTTTCTAGAAACTAGCTAAAATCTGCACAATATTTATATATTCTAATTCGTAACGAACTCCTAGATAGCGCCAAGACTAGGACTAGACAGCACAAAGGTTTGAATCAAACAAGTAGCGAAACTATTCAGCGCCAGTGTAGCGCCAGACTAGTATTGCGTGAATAGACAGGCTTGAGAAAAACTGATGAATCAATCAGCTAATTAAAAAAAAGGCGGATCAATTTCCTACTAAAAAATACGGATTCTCAATAAAATACGCAAATTTTCAATGAAACCGTTACGATTTCAAGCAAGAAGAATTTTTTCACCAAAAAAAGACAAATTTTTAACAAAATAATAAATTCTTAAACAAAACGTTGAATTTCCAGCCAAGAAGATTAATTTTCTACCAAAAAAAGAAGAATTTTCAACAATTTACATGAATGTAAAACCGAATAGTTGATTTTTTAAACCAAAAAGATGAGCTTTTGACAAAAAATGGAACAGTTAAATTTTCATTTTAAAAATTATTTTTTGATGTAAAATGAAGATGAATAATCTATATAAATACATTGATCAGCAGTTCGAACTCGAAAGTTCATTGCCTCACTACCCGATTCGGGTAGTGTTTCTAGATGGATATTTACTACCAATGTGGGCCCACCACACACACGACGGGCCAACAGCACGCAGTATTCCTGAACGGTCACCCATCCAAGTACTAACCGCGCCCAACAATGCTTAACTTCAGTGATCTTACGAGAACTGGTGTTTTCAGCGTGGTATCGCCGTTATAATCTTCAGAATAGTTCAAATTTCTAATAAACCATTGAAGTTTCAAGACAAATAAGCGAGTTTTGTGTAAAAAAAAGTTTTGTTTTCAATCAAAAAATATAAAGATTCGACGAAAATGTTCATTTGTAACATAAACATAAAATAACATAAAATACGTATTAAAAAAGTTCCTATAAACTTTTGTGTAAAAAAAACTGGGTCTTCTATAGAGGTTTTTGCAGCCTCATTTGCGCTACAAAAACCTCTATAGAAGACCCAGTTTTTCTTTGACGCAACAGTTTATAGAAACTTTTTTACTACATACTTTATGTTTAAAAGCGTACATAAAATAAAAATTTTTTATCACAAAAAAAAACGTCATGAAAAATCAAAATTTGATTTTTCAAAAAAGGGCTCGATCGATTTTTTTCATTTATCACATAAAGTATTCTGGCAACATCAAAGAATTGAATCCTGCAAAGAATTTGCGTTGAGTAACAAGTTTAGGTTGAAGTTGGTTGAGGCTTACCGTGATTTTGCGTGTTTCAATTTGCAGTTCAGTTCTTATAACTTCAAATGAAAAAATTTGCATCTTCAAGAGTCATTAACCATAGGTTTTGTTGTTATTTCATAACCATTATTTATTATTGTCCTTTAATATAATACAATTCCTCTAAAGTTTGAACATACAAGCTTTTTTTGTAATATCGATTTTAAAATTATCTCATTGCAATATTCTACATATTTGTCATCCTAGGTCGAAAATAAAAAACTTTTTGCCTGCGAAACCTGTATTAAAGCTACAATAAAATACGACAATATATAATAAAATACATGAAAGCAGAAAATTTTTCCAAATAATAGAAAAAAGTTTCAGTTTTTTGTACTTTTTTGTGAAAATTTTTTCACCATGGTTTTGCATTTTAAGTAGGAATGTCTTTTTTTGCAGGCTGATCATTCCTCAAATTTGCAGCGGCACATGCAGAGGAATCATGAGAATGAGCATAAGGAATTCTGCAATAAAAATGTATTGAAAAAAGAAAAACGAAAGGCTGCACAATTGTCAAAACGTGTTAAAAATTACACTGTTAACAACGTGCAGCTAACAGCACACAAAATAGAGATGGCTTGCGTGGAACTCGTCACCATCAACGGGAAACCACTAGAGTTAATGAATGCTGGAGGGTTCCGCAAAATTGTGGATCCTATTCTTCGTGTGCTTCCAAGAGATGATAGGATTACTATCAACACAGAAAACACACGGAAATTAGTCTTAGAGAAATCAACGGAAATTCGGGAACGGATTAAAGAGGAAATTAAAGTAAGTGTTCCTATGGTATATTAGGAATGACAATAATAATTGTAATTGCGAATTCCCTGTTTGGGAGTGGTTTTAAACATATTAACGGATTTTTAAACATTTTAACTGATTGAAGAAATAGCCTACAAAGTATTTTTAAGAATTACACAATATTGACGGAATTTAACGAGACTGATAAAGCTTTTTATAGATTTCAAAAGATTTTAAGGTATTACAAAAGTTTAGGGTATTTTTACTTGTTCGTCTCCTTCACAGAAAATTCATCATCTTCATTGAAAATTCGTTTTTTTCCTCCAAAATTATTCGGTTTTGTTTGAAGATTCAACTATTTTGTTAAAAAGTCGTCTCTTTGAATGACTTCAACTGCATTTAGGGGCCTTCCATAAACCACGCGGTTTCTGGGGCGATGGGCTTCACGAAATGGCACGTTGGTCGACATGGGGGGCCCAGTACGAGCCACGTGGTTTTACACTTCGGTGTTAAAAAAAATGAAACACATGGCATACTTCTTTTTTAAAATAGCGCGCGGAATCCTAAATAAAAAATAAATAAACCTCTTGATTTTTTGTTTTATTTTCGTTTTAAAAGAAATATAAAAAGGTCATGTAGCACCCTAGGGGGGGGGGGCCACCGAAAAGCCCCCAAGGCCTACAGGGGGGGGGGGGAAAAAGTGGCCAAAATTGGGCCTTGTGTGACATGGAAGCCCTCTTATTCAAAATGAAAATCTTTTTTTCATTAATGTGTAAATTATTACATTTTTTTGTTCTAGATTCGTTATTTTAGTTAAGATTTGTCATTTTATTTAAAAGTTTATATGTTTGGTTGAAAATGTTACTATTTCCTGGAAAATTTGGCTGTTTTGTTAGAAAATTCATCTATTTGAAAAATTAATATTTTTGATTCAAGTTTAAGTATCTGGTTCAAAATTATCTTTTTTTGTTGACATTTCATATTTTCGGGTTAAAAATTCAAGTATTTTATAGAAAATTCGTCTCTTTCGATAAAAATTGCATCATTTTTTGGTTGAAACTGCAAGTGCTTAGAAACTCGACAATTTGAATGAGTTAAACTGTTATTTTTTTCAAATTGAAATGTTTTTTCGGGAGAAATATCAATTATGCACTTACCTAAAAAATTCTTTAGACCTTCTTTCCCCCTCTATTGCAATTACCGAGGACTCCCTTTACACACATTAATAATTTTTTTTTCTAGGGAAAGCATATTTGCATTAAAGTGGACTTAGCAGCACGTCATGGGCGCTCGTTTATGGGCGTTAATGTGCAATTTGTTAAAGAGCACAAATTAGCGCTCAGAACGTTGGCAGTGAGGGAACTTTTCGAAAAACACACGAGCGTGACACTCTTGGAGGAAATTAAGGAGATTTTGGGAGCGTATGAAATAGCCCTTGAGAAAGTATATTCCTTCACATCAGATAATGCACGGAATATGGTGAAGTTGTGCAGGTTGATTAAAGAATCCCAAGAGGGATGCGTGGAAGATTCGGAAATAGGAGAGGATGCGAGGGACTCTTCAAAGCTGGACGAAGAAGGAGGAGTGAGGGGAACTATTTCAAATAGGGAGGGTGAAGATGACAGCGATGATGAGTCCATAAATTTATACATCCTAGAAGACGAGTTCGACGATGAGGATGAAAGAGTCATCGACGAGGAACGCGAGAAAGTTATGAAAGATCTACAAACGGAAGAGGAAACAACAGCTCTGTTAGTCGATTGTGAAATTTGTTCCAATGGACTAACTGTGAAGGGGGTTCGTTGTGCGGCACACACGCTCCAGCTTGCTGTTGATGACAGCATAAAAAACCACCGACTGCTCATCAACAAAGCTCGGAAAGCTGCTGTGCAGTTTAGGGTTGAAAGTGTTCTGAGGAAAGCACGTGCTATTGGACGTGGACTCGGAAACAATAAACACTTGCCGAAACCCCCTCTCGACGTTGATACAAGGTGGCATTCAACGATCGACATGCTCCTTGTTTTAGCGTTGTTCAGATCCTACGGGCACCTGATAAAGAATTTCAATCTCTCGGATAAAGAGTGGGATGAACTCGAGCTCTACGTCAAGTCATTGATGCCAGCAAAAATAGCTACAAAGCTATTGCAAGAAAAGGCGTTGTTGATGTCGGACTTGTTTCTGATCTGGGAAAAGTGCAAGATCGATACGAAAAGAATCAACTCGCCTTTAGCTCAATCCGTTTTCGAGAACATGGAAAAAAGGGAAAAATCCCTGATCGAAAACGAGATATTGCTGGCTTCAATGTACTTGGATCCTCGGTTTTCGATCCTTTTAGAAGGTGAAGCTAAGGAGACAGCGGCTCGCCACTTGCAAATTCTGCATAATCGTCTTGCATGCGAAAAAGGAAGCAGCAAGGAGAAAAGTGTCTGCAGCACTTCCAATGAAGCTGATGATCAAGACGATTCTGCAGCAGCAGAAATTGCAAGAAGGGTAGCTCAGAAATTCCGAGAGAAAAAAGACCTCTCCAATGAACGTGTCCAAGCTAATGATTTAAGACTCCAGCTGAAAAATTTCCAAGAGCAGAAACCTCAGCCGGCGTCTTGCGATGTATTGGCGTACTGGAAGGACAAGAAGCACACATGGCCAGAATTGCATGAGCTGGCCATGATTGTACTTGCAACTCCAGCAACACAAGTCAGCGTTGAGAGGCTCTTTTCAGGAATGCGGTACATTTTCTCCACATTACGCGGTAATTTAATGGGTGACATTTTAGATGCTATCCTTCTGATTCGTTGCAACAGCGAAATTTTTGATAAAAATGACTGATGACGATGATGACGAAGAGATAAAATGTAAAAAAATGGTATACTCTATTCGATGAGAGATTGATATCGGCCGCTCTCGTGAAACTGAGTATAGTCATTAGTGACCCTTTAAATTACATTGTCTTCGCGACGTTGTAAAGACGTCTTTTAAGGTTTGAAAATCTTTTATAACTTTCTTTTTTCAACTATGAAGCGTTACCGAACATTTTATTTAAAATATCAAGCAAAAATATTGATTTTTATTCAATATCATTTGCACTCTGTGTTAATAAATCGATTTGCGTTTGTATGCATTATATTGTGTGCATTGTATTTTATGTATTGTATGTATTGTCTTGCATGTATTGTATTGTAAATTTAATTGTAAATAATTGTACAGTAATAAGTCTTCAAAGTTAAATTCTTTGAAATTGGAAGTCCTTGAAGGTGCAAGATTTCCCACTTGGAGTCCTGATAGCATAAGTTCTTTTACTGAAAATGTGAAAATTTGAAAAATGGTTGAAATTGTTTATTTTTCAACATTTGTTTCGGGCTTTAGGATTTTTCTTTCTGCTTTAGCAAAAGTTGTAATCCTTATTGAATTCTAATGTTTTAGGGCTTATGTTATTCCTTTAAAGATTCTCTACAAATCTCTCACGTACACTTTTATTTGGGTAATGTTATTCAAGTATTCTCGAAAGAAATAATTATTGTGTAATTCATAAATAAATTTTTTTAAATAAAAACGTGCCAAAGAAATTTCTACAGAATCTTTCAAGGAATAAAATAACACTACAACATTATAATTTGAAAAAATGGTCAGTTTTACTTGAACAGAAAGCAAAAGCATACAACGTTGATTGAAAATTGTTAAATAAAAATTTTCAACTTCCAATTTTTTAAAAAGGTTTCACTTTCCTTTCTAAACAAGCTACAACTAAGAATAGGAATATTTTCATCGATTTTATGAACCATTTTTAACAATGCTCATTTTTGAACTTGAGATAACTTTAATACATCCTTAAAGCTCAAATATATGTATAAATCTTCTCTTCTTTACTATCTTTTGTTTGTCAGAAAAGAAAAGAAAGTTTTACACCACGGCATCAGTATATTTTTTAAAGATATGAAACTAGATACAATTTTTAAATTAGACAGTAATTTATTAATTTGTTGTAGATGTAAGTTCTTGGCTTTAGGGTCAGGTGAATTGAAACCAATTAAGCTGTTTCAAACGTTTCGGCATACAATGGTGGCCCTCATCAGTGTGTTTTATTAAATATGTGAAAAGTACATAATGTCTTGTAGATACGCAGTTTTACAATTGGAAGTGTTATTCATTGGTTTATATCTCAGTTATGAAATTATACAAATTATTTATTTTGAATTAAAATTTTTATTTTATTTAACGTTATTAATAACTATTGATAAACCTTGCAGTATTATCAAAACATGATTTTATTTTAACGAAGTACAATTGATGAAAAAACAATGACAATGTAGTAGAAATTTTTTTTCACAAATCTTTAAAACTAATTTTTGGAAAGTGGTCAGAAAACATTGCAATCTAAAAAATACTTTTAAAAACATTTTTTTCCCGTGACGTATATCTAATTAAAAAAAAAAACATTTATTTCATTTTATTTATATTTTTTGTTATTTTTCAAACAATCTGTTTTTATGAAAAATAACCTTCAACACAATTTTTTTGTGTACGAGAGAAATAATGTTAAGTAATTAATTTTTCTGTATCATGAGGAATTATGTATGTGAAAGTGAAATTTTGTTCCCTTGTAAATCTCACAGTAGTATCAATACGAAATTGTGAAAAAACCTTGTAGTTGAATAATTATTCAAATATTCCTCAAAAAAATTTTCTTTTTCTTGTCGACGACAAAACGATGACAAAATTTTTAACACAGTAGAAAGAATACCAATTGTCAGAAAACATTGCATTTAATCAATTATCCATTTTTTTCTTGATTTCTTGCATGCAAATTTTCCTTTGAAAAATTTTTATGTTTCTAAAAATTTTTCACTTAATTTTTCAAAAATAAATTTTTTTTTTTAAATTTTTTTAAATTTGAAATGTACTGAGCTTTCTGTTACCATTAGAAATTATTTCTGTGACAGTAGAATTATTTCAAACATCACAATGTAGTGAAAATTAAATTTTCCAGAGAAACATTATAGTTGAATAATTATTAATTATGCTTTCAAATTTAAACATTGTAACTAAAGCATTCGTGAAAATAAAAAAAATCTGAGATTATCAAACGCATTTTTGTGTTCTATAAAAATGCATTCTTTTCCAACCGAAGACAGCTTGATAAAAATTTTTCAAATAGCAGTAAAATTTTGGTTTTATTTTTGCGTCTTTAATTTTAAATTAAAATGTACTGAATTTATCGTTTTAATCAGAAGTTATGCCTGTGGAAATGAAATGTTTTATTCTGAATCATATTACATTAGAAATTATCAAAAATATTGTAGTTGGTAATAAGTTTCCAAGTGCTCCTTAAATTACAAGTATTCTTCAAACATTGTATCGTGACATACTTTAGTAAAAAAGCAATATTCACATGATCAAAACACCGCAGCCAAGTAATAATTAACACTGTTGTAAAATTAATAAAATAACAAAAAATTTGTATTGAAGAATTATTATTTAAGAACTTATTTCTTCTTCGACGTATATTTAATGGAAACCTTTGTATTACAATTTTTTTTGTACGGAATATTATATTTTAAAATTGTTTAAAAATGTATATGTCTTTTTTAAATATTTAAAAAATGCTTATAACATATTAAAGTTTGATAATATTCTTTCATTTAAAATTTTCGTTCTTTATTCATTATTGATTACCATGATAAGAAATGATTTATTTTTATAAATTTTGTACCCATAGAAAACTTTTTCTTTTAGAAACACTTTGTGAAGAATCATCCCGGAGCAGAATTATTTAGCTCCGGTACGAACATAGAGACAAATAATTTCAACTCAGGTACGGTACGAAATTTTAGACCAGAAAATAATTTCCACTCCGAACATAAACGCTCCTCACTAAAACTTATTTTAAAACCATTGGGATTAAAAAAAATCTCTTCATTTTCAAAAACCCTCCGATGTAAAATATTGTACTGTACTAACAGGTAAACTCATAAACCAAACCCTAGGCGAGAATTCTTATTTAAATCCAATCTGAAATTTCAGAACCAGGTATAATTATAGTCCAACTCGGTTTTAAAATATTCGTAGGCTCATTTACGGCCGTACCTGAGGTGTTAAGATCCTTCTGTTCCTAGTTCCGTAACAACGAGGAGAAAAATTTAACCGGAGTAAAACCTTCGTACCGGGTCCCTGAATATTATAATTTCTGTTGTATTTCTATTTTACAGATAACAAGGAGAATCTGGGATTGAAAACGATGACTACGAAGATCTGCACAAGCAGTAAGAAAAGAAACACTGTGCAAAATTGGGGAGAAACTGTGGATAGATCAAAAAAAAAAGGGAGGCTAGTGTTCTGAATTCAAATTGAAGTCCATCGCTTTTTATCAGAAACTTATCTAGAAAGTATTTTGGAGAAGATGTCCTGGTTCGGAACACTCCCTTCGGAAAAGAAGAAAACAGAGGCCCAGATCGAAATTCAAGAATCTCTCTAAATCCCTTTGTTATAAAATCAGTGCAAGATTCCTTCGAAAACTAAGCTAAATATCCTCTATACACCAATGATCGATGCTGAGATCATGTATAGAGAAGATCTGTAACGACCTGTGCAAACAGGAAAAGAAGAGGTCTAATAATGAAGGAAAAGAGAGGAGTAAGAGAAGCAGAGTTGCAAAGACGAATTTCAAAATTAAATAAAACTAATTCATTCAATTTAATTTCAAAATGTACCTTCAACTGTTTAGAGTCCCTCCCTCCACAAATGCATGCGCTACAGCGTCAGTGGGAGGAAAATGAAAGGTCTGAAGAGAATACCACTTTGGCAGAAAAGGGTGAAAGAAATCCGGAAAGGATGGACGAAGATGATGTGAATGGAGAAGGAGAGAGGGCGAATGACTAGGAAAAGGAGGGAAACGTAGAGGATACTATTCAAGGCACAAACGAAAGCCCATCCAAGAAGACCAAAAGTGATGATGAAGACAGCGGACAATTGATTGTGAGTATTGAAGCATTTTGAAGTAATGTCGTTACTATTATTTATGTTTCGCCGTAGAAATCTTTAACTATTTCACAAGCAATTAGGCCGAATTCTTTTTGAAGCGAGCAGGCGGTGCATACTGAAGTCACAAAATCGTTTCGGGACGAAGAGTATTATTTTTCAGAAGATTTCAAACGATCCACCGATTTGCAAAAAGTTTTTTCTCACTGAGATCTGAGTATGAGAACCTTATATGTCAACTTGTAGATTCACACATTACGTTTTTGTTACAAAATATTAGGAAATTGTATCGTTTATTGCGGAGTTATGCCGAGGGGGGAAATTGTAAGGTGGGAAAGCCGAGAAGAAGGTAAAACACATTAAATCAAGGCTAGTTATAACATAAAGAGTGGTTTATTGCCACTTACACTACGTAGGCGGCTGTTATCATGTGCCGGATGCTGACCGGCCTACCTTGCCTGGCTGGGTGTTTGAGACATTGCAGGCTTTCACCAAAACTCCTTCCCCCATCATGAAAGAGATGCTTTTCTTCAATTTGTTAATTCTCTTTATTCCCTCCTCTCTCTGATACTTTATTCTGTATCTTAGGATTCTTATTTGCAATTATGACTTTTGGACCGGCGAGCGGAAGGTCTTTCCGAACCTTTCCTTTTGTTTCGGTGGGGCTCTAATACACATTTGTTATTTGAATCTTTGCTCTTTTTCTAAAGTTTACATTTAGCACAATCCCCATGGACTTGAAAAGTGACGACGTACCCACAATATAATTTTTCATACCTCACAAACATGACGTAATCAGCCCATTAACCCACCTTACATATCCCATTACCAAATTACTTTCGCCTTTGCTTGGTGCGTGACAATTTTCAAACAAACAGCTAAATTTTCAACCAAAAACATAAAATCTTAACCGAGAATATTATTGTCCTATTACAAAAGACTAATCATCAACAAATACATTAATTTTTGACCAAAAAAGATTAATTCTTACCCAAAAGTGGAATAGCTCAAATTTTCAGATTATATGTGAATTAATTGGATTAAACTGCATGACAAGTGAATTACTTGGATTACCTGAATTACTTCAAATTGTCTGGATTAAAACTAGATTAGATTTGATTACTTGAATTACACAAGTCGACTAGTTCGGAAAACAGCGGTCCAGAGGACTAACAGATTTGGCCGTATTTAAACGTGTTTAAACATTCTTAAGCCACGTCACCAATTTCGGGCTTTTTTTAACGCCACCCTCGCCGACGACCATAGTTATTTTTCCACTTCAAAAGATTAATTCCCAACCCAAAAAGTTGAATTTTCTAGAAAACCGTTCATTTTTAACCAAGATGACATTTCTATCACGAAAGATGAATCCTCAACCAAATAAATGAATTTTCAATCAATCAAGTTAAATTATGAACAACATAATTGAATTTTCAACTAAAACGGATACTTTTGAACCAAAAATGGAATTGTCCGATTTTCAGTTCAAAAAGTTAATTCCGGACAACAACAAAACACGAATTTTCAAACAAATAGTTGAATCCTCCATTAAAAAGATGAATTTTCAAGAAACGGGATTTATTTTCTAAACAAAAAGAGGACTTTTTAACAAAATACATGAATTTTCTACCAATAGTTAATTTTTCAACTTATAAATAATAAACTTCCAACCAAAAATGGGGTAGTTGAATTTTCTGATAACAATTTAATTTTCAAAAAAAAAAAAACAATGAATTATCAACAAATGGGTTGAAATTTTTTTCAAAAAATTAAATTTTTCACCAAGAAGAATGATGTTTTACTAAAAAAGACGAAGCTTCAAAAAATTCATTAATTTTAACAAAATTGTTGATTTTTCAAACCAAAAATACAAATTATCTACAAAGAAGTTGAAATTTTAAACAAAAATTTGATTTTTCAAGGAAAAAGTTAATTTTCAATCAAAACAGTTCAATTTTCAAGCCGAAAATATGAATCTTCAACCAAAATGTTGAATCCTCAACAAAAACGGAATTTTTTAAGAATTAGTTTAACTTTAAACTCTTGAATCAGAACAGATTAATTTTCAACCAAACAGTTACATTTTTGACCAAAAATGATGAATTTTCCAACTACAAGATTAATTTTCCACATGACCCGATGTGAACTTTTTTATTTGTAAAAACAAGTATTGACAATACGTTTCTTTTAATATCAATGTATATTATTAATTTTAATAATATATATTCATTGGAATGATACCCTTTCTAGGGTAACTGCGAATATAGATTAATGTAAAATAAGGACCCAATATTAAGAGAATCATAAAAAATGAAATTTATACATTATTTTGCAATATCTGAATAACGAATTCCGGGCTGAGGTAAAGAAATTAAATAATACATATTTAATGTAATAGAGTTGAACATAATATAGTTCGCGTTTTAGACATACGAATTTTAATTGAGTGGAAAGCGCGAGACACGTGATGAGACACAATCTTGAATAAATTTTTCATTTCAGATTTTATTTTATGACAATTAGGTGGTGTTATTTAGACCCGAACTAACATACCCAATTTTACAGTCGCGAAAAATTAATTTTAATTTTAATTTTTATGATTTTTATTCACTGCCTACATCATACTGCTCATCCCAGAGCGATGATAATGTTAAATTTTTGTTGAAAATTCGCTTTTTTTGGGTTGGAAATTAAATTATTTTTTTAAATTCAACTCTTATATTGCTTACATTGTTTTTTGTTTTGAGAAATACTTTGTGTAACTAATATTGTAACTATTATATTTTTGGTTCGAAATTGATTTTTTAAAATAAAAATTGATCTTTTCCAGTTAGAACTTCAACTTGTTGATTTGGTTGAAAGTGCAACTATTTTTGTAAACAAACTTCTTTTTGCTTGAAAGTGCAACTATCTGGTTGTTAATGCAGTTGTTTAGTAATTCAGGTAATCCAAGTAATCCACTTATAATCTAGGGTAATCTATTTTTAATCCAGTTAAGTCGAAGTACTTTAGATAATCCAAGTAATTAGCTTGTAATCAAGAGTAATACAGATAATTAGGAGTAATATAGATTTTTAACTCGAATAGTTTACAAATATATAGTTGAAAATGTTTTTTTTGTTCAAGATTAACTTTTTAACTGAAACATGTCTTGTTTATTTATTATATTTATTTATTGTTAAAATTTCTCGTTTTTGTATTTTTTGTGCGTAAAACTGAATTTTTATAAAAGAAGCTTTTAACTTGGTAATTTTATGCTATACCAATAAAAGTACACGCAATTATGAAACTTTAAACAAATATGATGTGATAATAATCACCGAAATGTTTGTTGACACCAAAATAATAGATTATATTTTTTCTTAGCTTCAGTTCTTGAGTAGCACGTGACTTTGTCAGTTTCGTTGCAAAAACTTCCACGGTGCGAATTGACTCATAGTAATCTGATGAAGATTAGTATACATAGCAGTACAAATATTCCAAAAATCTCAGTCGAAATTCAGGAAATCTATTCAATACCAAGGGAGAAAAATGTAGATCGCCAGCTACATTCTGATTCTTACATTTTCGGTTCATCTGGATTTTGTTGGTAAGTTTAATTAGGCTGACCATGCCAATACTTACAATACTTATATCCACTTTCTGAAGCTTGTGAATTTTGTCCTACCAAGGACAAAATGGGAGAGAGGCCAAGGGAGAGAGCTTACTATTTGTGTGAAAAAGGAGAGAAAGGAAGTCAGAAGCTTATAGCGAGGATGAGATGTGGCTGCATGGAGGGTTTTAATAGGTTCTGGTTTTCTAGGGAGAAGAGGATGTGTGAACTGTACGGGAAGGGGGAAGCTAGAGTGGAGCACTGGTTGGAGGAGTGCGTGGAGGTGGAAAGGAGTGGGATAAGCATGGAGGTATTGTTGCGTGAAAGGGTGATAAAAGGGCGGTAGCATGGGTGAAGGGGGTGTTGGGTAAGATAGAAAAGAAGAGAAGGAAGGAGAAAGAGGAATGAAGAAGGAAAGATTGTAAATAGGAGAGGTAGTAGATGTAAGTGATTTATAAATATTGTAAATAGTAGATAAGTATTGGGTATTAGCCCCGGAGGCACAATATGGCAATGCGACGGAAAGCTAGAAAGTAGGGATAGGCGTGCGAGGCGAAACGACGAAGGCAAGGCGATAAGAGCGAGCGGTCTTAGAGATAAGGTGTGGATGGATGTTGTTTACAATTATTATATATAGAGTATTATTATATCATTTAAAAGCTGGGTACATAACAGGGTACAAAATCCAAACTAATAATGAAGTCTCTCTACCAAGATAACTACGGGGAAGGATTACTCTATTGGTGCCCTAAATATAAGAGGTTTCTGGAATATTCATATATATTCTGTTTATTACTTTCCATAAATATAAACATTCAGCAGGGGTGCGTCGAGGCTTCCTTTAGTAATTGACGCCCGGGAGCCGTGCACTCTTTTGCGCCTGCGTAAAAAAATCCCTGATTTCTAGTAATTAACACACAAAAGTCTAAAGAAATTAAACTCTGTAGGATTTATATTCAAATACAATGTTTTAATGCTCGCCTTTGAGAGTTTAAGCAACGATTGATACATACAGGTTATAAATGTTAGGTTGGCGGCAGTGGAAGATAGCGGGAGATGGCACGACTATTTTAATCCTGCCTTAGCTCATCTGGAAGTAATGGTAAAAGTTAAATGTCCTAAAGTTCTCCAATTCTCGATGTCCCTTGTTGTCCATTAATGATGTTGAGTCTGAGGAGGCGGTGCATACAATGCAAATACAAATAAAAAATCAGCCTAAATTAAGATTCAAAAATATTAACGAATCGAGCCGGGGAGCATCGTGCAATCCCTGAAATGCCAGAGATCCATTTATTTTATGTTCACGTTTGACTTTTGTTCATTGCAAAATCTGCAACGTCACAATACATAGGCTTGAATGAATGAAACTACAAATTCTGTAGCAAGTTTTTCTCAGTTTTAGTATTCAAAATTAAAAATTCATCTATTTTTATTTGTTCTTACAGAATTGAGTTCGCAGCGCGACTCACCGCCTGTACTTCCTCCTAAGAAGAGGTGGCAGTCTTCTGCAGGCCGATCTTCTTCGAGTCACCAAAGCCAACAAGTTGTGTGGGGTAAGTAACATTGTTTTTGAAGTAACTCGTTACAATATTAGTATATGTTATGTTAAAATCTCATAAAATTCTCTTCGACATAAAGACGTTTCCTTGCATGGAAATATTTTATCATTGATTTCCAAGATAATAATTTTACAGATTTCCTTGAAAGGACTGAATTTCAGAAATCGTGATGCGAAATGACAGTTTGATATGCAAAATTCTGAAAAAGTTTAATTTTTGTGGCTTTCAAATTAAATTGCAAAAACTATGGAAAGCCTTAATTTACCTGTAATGGAAACATTTTTACATTCTCATTCTAATGAGAAGGTATTAATATCGGGACAGAAAGTCCTGGTACTTGGGAAAAAGTAGCGCTATCTCAGTGAAAAAAAAATCGCACTGAGTTCGCATTTAGCAAAGCTGATTCAAAGTCTCTTGAGGAAATAGTAGTACAAAAAAAGGAAGACGGTTGTCCATTGCCAAGCTGCCCCCAACGGCGAAAACTTAAAGAAAATCCAGTGTGTGATAGTGGTGCCAGACCGCAGAAGTGAAACTTTGATGGAATAATGATGGTGGCGTAATTGGTTGACGCTCCACTCATGGATAGTGTCGTTCCCGGTTCAAATCCGGGCCGTGGCAGATTTTTTCTTGTTTCTCCAGAAAATTATTTGACCACTACAATCGAAAAAATTAACATCAGAAATTTACTAATTAACCTGGTCGAAAACCTAATATCAAATTTATAAATTATATTAAAGATTCAAGAACTATTCTGACATGGTATATTCTATTCAAAATATCCAAGATATTTATTTTAGTGGTTATTCGTAGTAGAATTTCATAAGCTTTCCGACAGTTTAACACTTAACCCGTAAACCTGGGTCATTCATGTCCGAGCGAAAACTAAGTGAGTGAGTGACTCTGTGACTGCGAGAGGGAGGTAGACCTTACCCTGCCCTAAAAAAAGTTATTTAGGAGGGGGACCTAAGGGCCAGAAGCTAGGTGTCTAGTTCACGTTTACTCTTTGTGGTGACCCATCGAAGTCTGAGGAGGACGCGAACGACCCACGTTTACAGGAATCGGTTGTTTTTTCTGCAAGAAAGTGTTAGATTATTTTTGACTTTATAACGTACTTTTAACGCATTTGAACATACTTATGCTAACTAAATAATAATTTTGGTCATAGAACTTAAAATGGAGCAACTTACATCTGATAATGTACACTGTACATCATCAGATGTACAGTGGTGAATCTGAAGCACCATCCAAAGATGACGAATCGCAGGAGGAAGAGCTTATTTTTAGCTGAAAAATGTCTCGAAATACGACTGTAGTTCAATATTTCGGATGAAATTTCATTTCTTTCTTGGCTTAATTTTTTTCTTTAGTTCTGTAAAGATTTACTGGACAAAGATATTGGTTACTGTTTGAAGAAAATTTCTAATTTTATGTTGGTCAACAATTGTTATTTTTGTCCCTGCAAAGTTTTACGGAAAATAATGTTTATCGAGTTTATCCTATTTTAGGAACCGACAAAATGGAAGAAAGCAAAAGATGTTTTTTTTGTGTGTCTGAGCGCGACAGAAAAACGCAGTTCTGCTGTGTTAGGTGCCGCAAGCCTGTTTGCGAGGAGCATAGGCTTGCTTGTTGCGCGACTTTATTAGAATAATAAGGAAGTGTTATACATTAGCAATTTTTTACGTTGTTTAGAATAATAAGAATTTATAGTACACTACTCATTTTTTACCTTTTCAACCATTTTAAATAAATATAAACGTTTGTATGTAAGAAAAGTTCATCATTTCGAAAACTCTTACTTCCATGAAATATCCCATTATTCACCTTTAAAACTTAACCATTCATTTCTGTGGTAGCAAATATTAATATTTTTTTCTTGAAAGGCGCATGGTTGAAATTTAATTTTCTTTTTTAATTTTTTAATTTGGTTAGTTAGTTCAAGAGTTATGATTTTTTGAAGCAAACACAGCATTTCATCGACTTTACTTTGTTTATTTACAAAAATTGTTTAAATAAATTATTTTTATCTGAAAGTCTTTTGTATGTTTGTTGAGTAGAGAGTTTAGTTGTGGTCCCTGAATTTTTTCAGATTTTTCCTATCAGTGCAAATTATTGAAAAATGCGCTTGACGTGAACGACCCAGGTTTACAGGTTAAGGGTGCCAAAAAAACGTTTACAGGTTAAGTGTTAAGAAAAAGTTTCTCCCTTTTTATTTGAACAATTAATCAGGTTTCAAAGCGTACATAGGCTTGAATAAATGAAACAGCAACTTCTGTAGCATGCTTTTCTCAGTGTTGGTATTCCAAATTAAAACTTTATCAATTTCTATTTGTTCTTACAGAATTAAGTTCGGATGACGACTCACCTCATCAGCCGAGCTCGCGCTCGCCCCAGCGTTGCCAATCTTCTTCGAGCCAATGAAGCCGACCAGCTGACCAATCTGCATTAGGTAAGTTACTTTTTTTAAGTGACTCGTCACAGTTACGTTACGCAGTAAAAAAATTAACTTGCTATAGTTACATCATTAGTAATTAACTAAAATAATCTCGCAACGATTTATATCACGTCAATGTGACACTTTTTCAGTATAAATCAGTTTAAAATCTCATAGAATTCTCTTCAAAATAAACTTGTTTCCTGGCAACTATTTGGTTCAAATTCATGTATTTTATTACAGATTTTTCTTGTTTGGTAGTGAAATTAATCCTTTTTGGATGATAAACTACTTCATTAAAAACTAATGTTTTTAGTTGTACACCACATTTAGACAATCTTGAGAAGTAGAAGTAATCTTTTTGGTGAATAAGCGGTGAATGACATGAATCAATGGCGACATAGTTTATATCGTAGCCCGCTTGTAGATGTGGCAAAGATCGGAAACTTTTAGTTTGGACCCGAGGTTAAGAGGTTCCTTAAGGGTTCGGATCCGAAAAGGATATACCAAGTCAACCCACTCGCCTAAGATGGGACTTGGTGCTCCGTCCCGTTAATTTCTATTTCCATGAGTTCAATGTCATATATGAGTGCGCAGTAAAGGAAAACTAAAAATAGGAGTTACTTTCCGATGCGCAGTAGAGGAACATAGCACATACATCGGCACAGTAGAGTTCTATGACACATACAGATGTGCAGTACAGTTATGCGGCATTTATGACAGCACAGTAAGGTTAATGGTACTTAGAGATGCTCAGTACAGTTATATAGCACTTAAATCTGCGCAGTAGAGTTCCATGACACCTACGGATGACTGATAAATACTGATACTGATAAGTACTGATAAATTGCTTTTGCTACCCATAAAAGTCATGGATTTTTAAATATATCTAAGTAAATACAGAAACTTTCGCAAAAATGTTTCCACAAAAGTTGTAGGTCCAATGAAAATATACATATCCGACCATGAACACTTTTCCTCTAGGATTGATAGCTTCTCAGAAAATCGCTATTGAAATTTGGTAAGTGCAACATGCTTGAGTCCAGTGAGTGTTTAGTGGTCACAGATATTATAATGTTGGTCAAACCCGTACCCCTTTCCAATTTCTTGTGGGTGGCAGGATGACACCCCTGTGACTAGTCACAAAAATAGTAAACGTCACACCGCTAACCTTTTCGAACATCTCGCAGGGGGCCAAAAGGCAACCCTGTCATTGGGCGCAGAAATAATGTTGGTCAAACCCCTCCCTCTTCCCAACATCTCTTGGGGGCGGGAAGGCACCCTTGTGACTAGTCACAAAAATAATGAAGGTCACACCCCTAAACTTTTCCAACGTCTTCTGAGTGGGCCAAAAGGCACCCCTGTCACTGATCACAGATATAATGTTGGACATATCCCTACCCGCTTCCAACGTCTCGTAGAGGGGAAGGTACCCCTATGACTAGTCACAGAAAAATGAAGGTCACACACTTAACCTTTTTGAGTGTGTTTTAGTCTGTGACGTTAACTAGCAAGATGGCCGATACTGCACTAAAATCGGTTACACTTATACAAATTTATCATCAAGTTTGGTACCAAAATATTGATTAAAATATTGTTCAGTCCTAATATAAAAAAAAATGGTAAATGCCAGATAGAAAACCTTCAAGACGATTCATATTGTAGATAATTTATAGCTATAGTTATTTATGGTTTGGAAAATTTTACTTTTACTTTCCCATTTATGAAAGCTTCTCCATCTGCTCAAGATTAGGCATTGTTCCGTCAGCTTCAAAAGTAGTTTTAGTCTGGAGTTATAAACCTAAGCCCTTTACGATGAGACCATCGAAACTCAAGGATGACTTGACCCAGATTATTTCATTTCTGGAAAAACCGGGCACCTGCAGTCTCAACTTGACCTTTGCATAAGGTGTCCCCTACCGATTCCTCGTTAAAAGTGACTCCAAGAATGACCTCGACGTTTTTGGTAAACACCCGAGCCGCAGCAGTACAGATTGGACCCGCCCCATATCTGGGTCAAGCCTAATAACCTTCAGTTGAAGTTCAAGGTACCCCTTGACCCATGACCTGAGTACATGTTTGGACGTAAAATTTCCCGCTGTTTCGATTGCCGTTGTTAAAATTGGGGGTTCTTACTTAAAAAAAACAAAGTTGACCTTGAAATAACCTTGAAGGTCAAGCTCAAGGTCAAATTCAAGGTCACCACTGGATACCTCGTTAAAAGATACTTCAAGAATGACCTTAAACTTTTTGAAAAATATTTTACCTGGAAAATTATTGAGGTGTTTCGTTACTTTTTGGACATCCTATGTAGGCATCTTTTCATTTGCCCAGGGCTGATATTGCCAATAAATAAGTGGGGCCATATAGGTATGGTGGTCCAGTTCACCGCACATGACGCTTTTTTTTGTGCATGCCTGTGTGATTGTGTTCCTGGTATTCAATGATTGATTTTATTTGAAATAATTAAATTTACAGGGCTAAACAATTTTCGATTGCGTTAGTTGTTTTTGTTAGAAGCTATAAAATTTTGTTTAAATCAATAGATTACGAAGAAGATTCATAATTTATGAATAATTTTATGTTACGCTGTTGTTTTACATCTAAAATTGGTATTTTCAAACAAAAATCAACACTACAAACAGATGTATCGTCAGAATCTTCAGTTTGTGATAATCTGCCAACCCCAAAAAATTTGAATGCAGTCTCTCTTCTTCTGGGATTCCAATTTTCTCAAAACATTTTTCATGTTTGCAACAAAATACAACACTCAAGAAAACTAGAGTTTCTTTAGTAATTTAAATTTATTAGTGAATTAATAATTCTTTAATATCATTTACTTTATAAAACACATTGCTATTTTATAAATCGTAACTTTATTCAGCCCACAAGATCCAATAATATTGAAAAGTACTGAAAAGTGTCAGATACGGACGTTTTAAAATTTGTACACCTTTAAAGTTTATACAAGAAACACAAAATAGAGTAAACTTTTTCTGAAATTAATTAGTGTTTAAATTACGAATTTACTTCCATAAGTAAGGCTTAATAATTTTTTTTAATCATTACATTTATTCACATTGCTTACATCTAATTTTATGCAATATTAAATAAATTCTTTCTTTTTGCTTTTCGAACATTCTCGACACAATATTTTCATTCTTAGATTTTTTCTTCTTCGATAAATTTCAATTAATAAAAATTTAATCCTCTGTTGTTTATTGCAGAGATAAGAGGACGGTTCGAGTGTTTACCAAATGGCCACCATATTCCGCCCGAGCCTGCCCTTCGTGCCAGGTCCAGGTCCAGGTCTCCTGTTAATTCTTCTCTTCAAGTCAGGTCCAGGTCTTCTCCTGCCAGGCGTTCTTCTATGCGCGTACTTGGATACGAGCTTGATCAAGTTGAATCTGTTCGGCTATTCCCAACACAATTACGAACCTTATATTCGAAATTCGAAAATACACTTTTCCTCGTGATAAACCAATTTATTTTAAAGGAAAAGGGGAGCTATATGAACCCATGCCAACCGAAGAAAGAATGGTATTGTCAACGTCCAATGGTGACGTCTTTGCAATATTTGAGAGAAATAATGCCATTCTTCGTGGATTATATACAGTAAAATATCATCACACTTCATATCAGTATGGAAAGCGGGCGAAAATAAACATGAACAGTGGCACGATTGAAAATATTACTCCAGAAGAAATACGCGTAGTTCCCTTAGGCGCGAATAACCTAATCTCAAGGATGTTCAAAGCAGTACGTGTGGATGACTCATCTACAACGTTCACTTAATTTATAAAAATGTAACACTAAAAGATAATGTTTCTTGGGATCCGAAATTGGCTCAAATGTTACAAGCAAGTGGTAATTACAATAAAAAGTCATTGTATTATCGTTTTCAAGTTTTTGATTTCTTCTCAAGGCCCCAATATCTCTTTTTTTGAAACTGATAAAAAATTTGTTTTTGTCGTCTTACGAAAATCGATGTGACAGCGCATGAGAAAACAGAGTTCAAGTAGGAAAATAATTTTTTTCAGTTTTTTACTGTTCTTTATAGATTTTGCCCTGCTCTTTCTCGTGGAAAAGTCAGAATTGATCTATCTCCAAAACCTGAGTCACTATAAGCTGTAAAAGTAGCGTAGTTTTTAGCGTTATACGGCCGACCCGGCAGCTCCGTAAAATTACCCCCTCCACTCACCACTACTACTTTGGACGCCGTGTGCTAAGAAACACGTACACAGCGTGTGAAACTGCAGTAGTAAGAGAAGGGGGTAAATGGAGAGAGCGCCCCTTTCACTTTTTCGGTAGGTTTGGGAATCGATTGGTGAGAATCGATTCGTCGATTCCTTGATTCCTGGGAATCGAAGAATCAACGGTGGGAATCGATTCTTCGATTCCACCCCCCCTGCCGAAGAACCCGCGCGAATTCAAAGTCAGTTTTAAGTGTTTTAATTAAATATTTATAGTTTTAATTAATAAATGTTTATTATAGTTTTAATTAATAAATATTAATTATAGTTTGAATCAAATATTTAAATTTGAAGCCAGTTTTAAATTAAATATTTCTAAGAAATTATTAAGGAGTTGTAAAAATTAATGTAAACAGCGGAACAAATATATTTTGCAAAGGTTTATTAGAAAATATTAAATGATATTAACTTAATCAATTATATATAATTATATATATATATATATATATATATATTGCGACGGGGTAATTTGTACCCCGCACAAATACATCTAAAATCTATGAAAATTAGCGTCAAAAATCATTCTTCTGGGGATATGAGTTTGGAATCACGGATCAAATCCACGGACTGTCTGCGAACAGTACAATACTAGCCGTGAATATAAGAGTTCCGCGGCTAATATTTCAAAGAATTCTAGTTTTTGTTGTGATCTGAATTATTATATTAAATATTGAAGGCTGTTAACGTCAATAACAACTCAAACTCTAGATGAGATATTAGCCTAGAATATGAGAGTTCGACGGCTAATATCACATCATAACGTCATAATCAATTTTATAGTATTATTAGTAATTTGTATAAACTCACCTTGACTCTTACATTAAATTAAAACTGTTAAAAATATAAATAATCCGTCACCTGTCAAAAACTAGGGAGGTTAGGTCATCCGACCGGAACCACAAATTATCAGACCACGGGTTCCAAGTGCATTATTCTCCTTATTTTATTTTAATTTCTCTTGGTTTTCTTTGTTTATTTCATATTCAACTCGGGTGGAAGGGTGGATCAACCACCCCCCACACAGCAATAACAACAACTGTCAGATTGTACGAGGTTGGCTGCATTGGATGTCTACTGTCACCAGGGACTAAGAAGAGGAGATTTTCCTGGCGCATGCGTAGTGGACGGGATTCCCATACGTGCAAGAGCGCCCGGAAAAACTAGGGGCAAGCGGCCATGGAGAATCTGCGTGCTGACCTAAGTCACCCCCACCCCTGGACCATCGACTAGCGGCAGGCGATGAAGGCTTGCGTGGCAGATAACGCAGGCGGACTGTGCGCCACCACGTAGCGGGGGAACGAACTTGGCGGTTGTCCTTTTCCTTCGCTCGTCCTCTCACTCTATAGTTCAACGCTCGTACTCGGGTGGCGCCCCGACTTCTATGAGAGGGAGAACAGGGACGCCACTCTTAAAAATATTCATTCGTAATTCCAAGCTCCGAGTGAGTACCTCGCGGCGAACAGAACCAAATCGAGAAAAAATTGATTACCAGAGACGATTTAAAGGAACTAGAGGAAAATGAGAGGACGAACAAGAGGAGGTCGACTACTACCAGGTGGGTCCCCGTGTGTTTCTCTCAATCGTTAAAAATTAACTTCTCGCGTTCAGCTGCGTGTGTCGAAGTGGTAGACACACGCCGTTAAAGTTTGTTAGTTGCCGACCTCGGTCAAGGTCTCGGAGTCGAGTCAGTGAGCGTCACATAAAAATAATGTCGGTTTTTCGTAATTAATTGATTTTGAGCGGGGGCAAAGGCCCACTCTTATATCTTCTGATTCGGTAATTAATGTCAGTTGATTGTAACTTTGTTTTGGAGTGGGCATAGAGCCCACTCGATATAATATCGGGATTTAAAGCCGTGTAGTAGTCAAGTTTCTCGTACTGAATTATACTAGTGTGTTAAAATTAAAATGTTGACTGTCAATCTTTTCACCTCTCACTGCGTCATTCCCTTACTCCTCCACTCTACTGGAGCTATCGGGCACACTACGCGTATTCATAAAGAGTAATAAATGTTTCGGTAGTTTTTAATTGCCGAAAAACTACCTGGCGCCCTTCAGGCAACCATTGGACTCACTCGGAGTCCACTCTTAAGTTCAAATAACTAAAAAATAAAAATAATAGTCAAAAATCAGTTATAATATATATATATATATATATATATATATATATATATACACATATTATATTATATACTTTATAATGAATTTTTTGAGTATTGTATATTATTATGAACATAAAATCAACTTCTCCACATATCCGAATCAATGGAAGACAAAAACAGAAGCATATTCAAATGCTTTGCAGAGAGCCTGTTCCGTTGCTTTGTTATAATCTGTCCCGCTTTCGAAAAAAGTCTCTCCGAGGGGACCGAAGTAGCCCTGATTGGCAGATATTCCATTGCAATCTCATAAAGGTCGGGATAATGAGGTTTTAGAGTTATCCACGCCTCAAAGGGATAGCTGGTGCGTGGAGAAACAGGTTTTCTGAGATACTGACCAATTTCTATTTCGACGCTTCCAGTATTTTCGCGTTCGTCAGGAAGCTACTCAGCTACCACCATATCATGGTAGGTCCTGATGTCTTCAGATTTAGTAGTAGGTGCTGATGGCTTTTCCTGTTCCTGCGACTCTGCATTCGATGGTGCCCTTTTTGTACCTTTTATCTCGTCCACTGAAATAAGCAGAATAAATAAGTCTCACCTGAATATATGTAACAAATAAATTAGAAAAATCCATTCGTAAATTCTTACCTATGGCTTGAACAGCATTTGCCGCGTAACGGGGATAATGAAACTAAAGCTTCTTAAATCTGGGATCTAAGATCGTGGCCATAGCGTGCATTCTGGATTTTTCAAGCTTGCCGGATCTTTTCTCGATTTCTGTGAGTAATGCAGCCTTAATGTTGAAAGTCACTGGATGAGTTGCTTCGAAATTTTGGTTTTCAGAAAAATGGGATTCAGGTTTTTGGATTAAAACTTAGCTTGCGAAAATATTAAGAAGTATTGGGGAGTCTCCAACGAATCATTTCCACTAAATGACTTTGAATTTTGATGCCCCCCGCCCCTTTGGAGCCCCAAAAATGCCCCAAAAAACTGAAATTCACAATTTTGCCCAAAATTGACACATAAATGCTCTGTTTTTCCCTTTTTTGCCACAAATTATTTTTGTTTGTCAAGTGAAATGTTTTTGAGTATTTTTCAACTTATTAACCATGGCTTAAACAATTTATTTTGGTTTAAATAATTATTTCTTTTGCACTTCCTCATTGAAAAGTATATTGTTTATGTTTAATCGGACAATTGGTCATTTTTAAGAAGAATGATCTTCGTTTCAAGCATTTAGTAATTGTTTAAACAATTCTTTATTATTTAATTGTAACTTTTTCTCAACGAGAGGTAGAAAAATCTAGTTTATTTTTTATTCAGTTATCTTTGCCGCTTATTATTAAATATCCACGTCATTCAAATAATAGTACCTCATTTTGTAATAAATTCTTGTTTGTTTAAATAAATGTTTGACATTTCTTTTTTTCGGCAATTAATTCGGTAATTTGTCACTGTAAAGAGCAAGAATTTGTTGTTTAACATGCCCTCTAATTACAAAAAAAATTTCAACAGGTATGATTTTGGACCACCCTACTGAACACTCATTATTTGTAAAAGAAATTTGAATAATCTTTAATTATATTTACTGGTGAAGCAATAAAAATGTTTTTTTATCAAAAATTTTCAACATAAAACGCTTTTAATTTTTAATTCTTCAAGTCTTCAAGACAGCATTTTAAAATTCTTCAAATAAAAAATGTAAGCTTAAAAATAAAAATCTCAAATGGAAAATGTTTTAGGTAAAAGATTTTCGAATCACGCATTGTAAACTGAATAAAAGCATACTTGAAAAAGATATCAATTCAACTAATTATTTTAAGAACTGTTGAAATCGAACTTAGATAGATTTGTCTTCTAAAAATTTGTAAAATTCCCGGTCAATAAATAAATTCACTGTCATTTCCCGGTTTTCCCCGGGCGCGAAAAATTCCCGTATTTCTAGTGCAGCGGCCACCCTGTCAGTACATGATTCTTTCGATAAGTAGTTTAATGAATCATTATAAAAATTATAGTACAACTTACGAGCGAAGGAAGCCACTTTTGTCCATACAATCCTCTATGGCTCCACGAGTTCTATACTTCTTTGATTCTTCATTCTCTGAATTATTTACAGTGAAACAGACATTTGGAGCTAAAATAAGTACACAATAGCACATAACCTTGAAATTAAATAATTGTATGCGTTTTATGCTTATAAAACTGATGGAATTAAAAAAATAATCACAATAAAACAAAATTCTTTATCGTTGTGAAAATTAAATTAATGATTAAATTTTTAGGTTATGTTCTCCTATGAAATATATGCTGCTGTGCTAAATTATCAAGAATAAAGAACTTACCCTACGAGAAGTCGAAGCAATAGCCTTCTCCACGAGTTCGTTGTTTTCATTACTGGCACTGGAAGGGCCTGGAGCTGGATTAGAAGGATTGGGAGTTAAACTTCTTTTCCTGTTCAAGGAAATTTCAATTTGGTGGATTCTTTCGAGATGCTTTTGTAAAGATGATGTACTATTAAGATAATTCAACTCCACTTGGCACTTGGATGCGCAGATTCGAAGCACTGTCCTGGTGTGTTACGTAAGTGTATGTGTGTGTGTTCATTACTCGGAATCGGCCAGCGACTATCGAGCGTGGTGCCTCCTGAAGGAGCCCCCAAGCACAAGAAGAACGCTGTTTCATTTTCGAGTCTTCACAGAATCGGCTTCGACCTCCAAGGCTAGTGCCCTCGACATGGAGTCCCACCTTGGTACGATACCAGCTTTTTCTAAGGGGACCTACAGTTAAAGGTGGGTTCCGAACCACCAAAGCCCCGGTAGAAGTACATAGAAAAATTTCCATTGGTACCCGGCTCAGGGATCGAACCCCAGACCTCCTGCATGGAAGTCCGACACGCTATCGTCTGAGACACCGAGACCACTGAAGAGAAAGTAGAAAACGCAAGATATAATTTGAATTGTAGTAATATGGGTGGAGAAGGGCTTGGTGGATACCGATAATGTAATAAAGTTCGGTTAATAAAATAAACCATGCATAGATTTTGCCGATGTAAGATAATTGTATACACTGAAACCTGGATTGAATTACGGCTTCGGGCACAGCTTGCATTGTGCTTGATACTATTTCGCAGGCATCCAAACGTAGACAGGCAGGGTCGCATGGATAATTTCTGTTGGATTTGAACGCAGGATAACAACTGACATAGCAAACGCGATGAGAGTACGGACCTCCTACTCGTTTGTCATGCTTGACTGAGCAGGCCTCTCTTTAGACCCCGATAGTCCTCTCATCACGAAACTGCGGGACCACTAGTTCTAGGAATATAGTAAATCCGAGGTAACTAATTCCAGGTTCCAGTGTACTATCTCTCAGTCAATACATATCCATATTTATCACAGATGTGCAAGCGCAGTACCCGGACTGATATTTGCGGTCCGACCCAGCATTAAGAGCATTAAGAGACTCGACCCGAAAATTTCGGTTCGGATCTCTAAAAAACCCGAACCGGTATTTATTGATGCGGGTACCTAGTAGACCCGGCACGAAAACTACTGTATCGGGGCGGATCTGTCCCTGTATTGTTAATTCTGCCAAACTTTGTAAAATTGGAATATGTTGTGCTAGATTTCGGAAGTAAGTGAAGGTGATGGCGTTTCTGCCTTTGCAGTGGACATAGAATTTATGGTTGGGGGCACAAGACTCATGTCACATTTTCGGGTCCGCAGATAAGTTATAAGGCTTTCAGGATTTCGCATTAACGTTTTGTCCCAATTCCAGCTGCGCAGCAGACTTCGGTGGCATTCGTGGTTGCGCAGTAGAGTTATTTTGCGTTACCGATGCGCAATAGACTTTGATGGCACAGTTAACTTATGTGGCATCTGTGGCTGCGTAATAGTGTTATGTCGCACTCATGACTGTGCAGTGGTCTTTTGTCGAATTTTTAGTGCCTTATCCTAAAGTACGACAGATCTCTACTGCGCAGCCATAAGTGTCATACACTTGCATGGAGTAATCATAAATCCAATAGCAGTCTACGGCAGTGCTCCCATTTCCAGATTCTTTACGCACAGCGCTTGCATCGCGTCGACAATCGGATTCGTTGCTGTTGGCGCGTTTATTTGAAATAATAAAATGTGAAAATCATGTGTTCACAGCAAATAATAATTGTAACATCATTTAAAATAATTTTTGATCCCGAAATACACCTATAAACAAATATTGATTTAAAATAATTTTCAATATCTTTATGCACTTTACAATTATTATTTGTTGTCAACAATTGACTTGCACATTCTATAATTTTAAATAAGTACGCCAACGGTAACCAATATGGTTGTCGACGCGACGCATGCCAAGTGCGAAAAGATACGTGCTTTGAGTAAATCGCGGTGCTTGCACATCATTGTGAAATATTCCTTAACCAAGAACCGCTCTGAAAAGTCGTGAAGTTTTTACCTCACTGGTCGACTATGCACCGGTGACCGGAAGCTTAGCTTCATGTGCGTAGAACTGTTGGCGGAGAGAAACTTTCGCCTCTTAGAGAGCGTGAAAGAAGGGTTGCCAACTTATCAAATTCATGTACTCGAGCTTATCGTAACTGTCCCAAAATAAATGCGAACAAAACTAACATAAACCAGAAGATTTACTGTCTTGTTGCCACTGTAAATATTTATATAAAGAAGTACTTACGACTCCAGTCAGTAATCAATCCGATTTCAGTTTTTACCTGCGTTACTGACAGTTTCGATCAGCTGGAAAACATGAATTTTATGTTTTTCACGAAGCTTAGACTGTGCTGGAAGGTCTCTGTCTACAAATTGGAACAGGTTAAATAGATACTTCGGAGCTTTGTTCTGAAAAAGGGTATAGAGCAAATTACCCAGAAAGAATTGGACAAATAATAGCCTTTTTCCAGATATCTAGGAAGATACTGACCTGAAGGGAAGCATTATAAATATTCAATAGGATAGGAAAGATAATTGGAAGGGCAAGTTTAATCATTTTTATTGATATTCCATCAGTCCCAGTGGTATTGGATTTGATTTCAAGTGTTTTTTACAAAAGTATTTCAGGTGTGATGTCATCGAAAAAGAAGTCAGAGTCATTCAATGTTGAATTAAGAGAGGTAGTGGAAGATGATAATGTTAAGTCTGGAACTGGGAATGTAAAAATTCTTTAAAACGTCATTAGGCGGAAAATTACTTTCTATAGATTCGTGCTTGGGCGGGATTAGGTGTAAACGTCTAAGAAGATGCCAAATGTCCTCTTTTTTGTCTCTATGTGCAATCTCATTATAATTGTATTGATTAAACGCATCTCTAATCTTAGTTTGAACTAGGTTCCTGAATTTACGAAATTAACCTAGTATTATACTGCTTTTTGTTCTTTTTGCAAGTCGGCGCTTGCCATCACGTTCCCACATCAGATTTTAAATTTCAGATGTGATCCAGGGGGAAGCTTTATCAAAGTTTTTAGGAACATGTAGCGGAGAAAATTTGTTGAATGCGGTCACTAGTCAGAGCGTCGATTTTATTATTTATATATGTATCTAGTAATATTTTTCCCAACCATACGTGATTAGATATTCGTGGAATGTATGTTCATCAATTTTAGAAAGATTCCGCACCAGCCTTTGGGTTGCCTTTGAATTTAAATTAAAAGAAAATTTAAAGGTAATTTTAATCAAGTCGTGATTAGAGAGAAAAGGAATAGCATGTTGTTCGTAGGAGACCTTATCAATATCGTGCACAATCATTAAGTCAATACGAGTACTGGAACGATCAGTATGGTGAGTGCAATCATGAGGTACAATCGAGAGTCCCGAAGAGTATACCAAGGATGTTAGATATTTAGAATGATTGGAAGTAAGATTTAAGTTAGTGTTAAAATCTCCAGTAAGTATAATGTTATTAAAGTTAGAAATAAGTGGAAAAATAATCGATTCTAGCTCACTGCCATAGGCGGCATTGGGTGGTTTATAGACCACTCCCACTAAAACACTATCAGAAGTTGATTTAACTTCAACAAAGCCAAATTCGGTCGTGGGATAAGCAGCTACAGGACTCACATCAACCACGGTCCCACCCAGACTATCATGCAGGAAAAGACAAACTCCAGCACCCCTTTTCTCGTCTCTGTCTCTTAGAAAGAGCGAATAGTTGTCAATTGTAACGAGGCTAGAGGGTATATTTGGAGTTAACCAAGTCTCAGAAACAGCTATTATATGTTAGGAACATGTACTGAAGAAATGCTTGAATTCTAGAAAATGTGGCTAGAGAGACTGGGCGTTCACATGACAAATGCTCAAGGTATCCATGGATATATTAGGAGAAACATTTTATAAAAAAACAATTCAAAAATAAAAAACCCACGCAGCACGCGTAAAAATTGACTGAGACAAAGAACAATTATCAACACACCCCAAACTAAGTGATTACAATTCAAATTAGAAAATTGGTAATGAGTACAAATAAAAAAGATACAAAAGGGATAATAAACAGTGTCGAAAATATTGATGTATGTCTCTAGACAAATTCTCAACAGAAGTGGACATGATTTCGTAAATCGATATCCGGATATCCGGAGAGCTAATACAAAATACCTCCCTTTATGATAATGAATCATCGTGAAAGCATTAAATCTATTATAATTGCTTTGGAGAAGCCTCGGTGGCTCAGACGATAGCGCGTCGGACTTCCATGCAGGAGGTCCGGGGTTCGATCCCTGAGCCGGGTACCAATGGAAATTTTTCTATGTACTTCTACCGGGGCTTCGGTGGTTCGGAACCCACCTTAAACTGTAGGTCCCCTCAGAAAAAGCTGGTATCATACCAAGGTGGGGCTCCATGTCGAGGGGACTAGCCTTGGGGGTCGAAGCCGATTCTGTGAAGACTCGAAAATGAGTCAGCGTTCTTCTTGCGTTTGGGGACTCCTACAGGAGGCACCACGCTCGATGGTCGCTGGCCGATTTCGAGTAATGAACACACACACATACACTTACATAACACCCCAGGACAGTGCTTCGAATCTGTGCATCTACCTGATGACCTCAGAGGGATCGCTCCGTACACCCTAGCCTGCTAGGGAGGCTGCCGAATGGCAGAGTGGGTGAGGATCACTTTGCCTGATCAACAAAGGAGGACGTCATTTACTGTGCGATAGGTATGCCTGGCACCTGAGAGGTATAATCTCAGAACGTTGATAACAACGAAAAAACCCACCGAGATCCAAAAAACACTCGGCGAAGGATGGCCGGATTCGTAGTACTGCCTTGAGAACAAACACAGGTATGGCACAATAGGCTTTATAGCTTGAGCGCCAGGGGTGGGACCTCAGGGCCCCCCCCCCCGCCTACATTACAACTAAGACTAAGACTATTATTATTTTTTTTTTTTTTTTGAGAATGACTTTGATTTTATTAAATAAAAATTGATTTTTTCTAGTTAGAACTTCAAATTGTTGACCAAAAATTCATGTATTTTGTTGATAAATCTTCTTTTCAGTTGAAAAATCCATTACTTGGTTAAGAGTTGAACTGCATTTCAAAAAATGCCTTTTTTAGATGATTTATTCTTTTAGTTAAAAATTTCGCGATTTGGTTGAAAGTTCAACTATTTTTGTAAACAAATTTCTTTTTGCTTGAAAGTTCAACTATCTGGTTGTTAATGCAATTGTTTAGTAATTCAGGTAATCCAAGTAATCCACTTATAATCTGGGGTAATCTATTTTTAATCCAGTTAAGTCGAAGTACTTTAGATTATTATTATTATACCATTAAGCCATTTCCCTTTCGGGGTAGGCGTGACTTGCTCGGTTGGAAAATAGTATTGGGTATATGGGTGTATTGGTATAGAGTATATAGGTACAAGTTAGATAGGTATATAGGTGTAAAGTAGATAGGTATATAGGTGTTAGGTATATATGTTTTAGATTGATCTGGAATTCTCGTGTCATTTATTCAAATGACACGTTTATTCCGCAACACTGCTCCGACCCAGGTTGCTGATCAATCTCTCTAGCGATCACCCCAAGTGAAGAGCCTCACAAAATTGTTATGTATGGTTCCCCACTTGGGCCCATTAGAATCCAAGGTCTTTGTTTCAGGCTTCATTCAATTCTATTGTCACTCTGTTTACAAACTTTTTGTTCGCCACACTTTTCTGTCCTGGCATACTACTCTAGCTTCCTTCACGTCCATGCATTTTTTCATGCAAGCTCTTGTGTTTCTATGGCTTCTTACGTCTCTTCGGATTAATGTCTCATTTACCTATTCTAACCATTCTTTCGGCGGTCTACCTCTAGGCATTCTGCCATTTACTTTACCTTTGTACACTTGTTTGGTCAGTCGCTTATCTTTCATTCTTTCAAGATGACCGAACCATCTTAACTGATTTCTTTCCCATGTGTCAACTATTGTCTCTTTTGCACCACATTCTTTAAGGATTGTCTCGTTTCGGACTTTATCCATCAGTGTTTTCCCGCATATTATGCGCAGAGGTCTCATGCCGATCGCGTTAATTTTACTCCTGTCCTTTCCTTGACATGTCCATGTTTCGCTACCGTATAGTACAGTCGGTACGAATATAGAATTATGTATGGCCATTTTAGCTTTTTTTGATATGTTTTTATTTGTTAGGATGGACCCTGCTCTACCGACAACCTGCTTACTCTTATTTATGCGCCTATCTAACTCCCCATCTATTTTTCCGTCGCTAGTGAATAGACTACCTAGGTATACGTACTTGTCAACTTGTTCTAATCTCTCATCATTTAGGACAATGTTGCACATTGTTTTCTCACTCTTTCCCTCAAACACCATGATTTTTGTTTTATTTACGTTAATTTTGAGTCCCATGTCCTTCATGCTTGTATGAAGTTTATTCAACATTCTTTGCAAGTCCTCGACTGATTCTGCCATAACAATCTTGTCATCTGCGAAAGCTAACCCACGTAACTTCACTGTTTCGAGATCTACACCTTCTTCGTCGAAGAGTGCAGTTCTTAGACACTTATCCATGAATATGATAAATAGCCACGAGGACATAACGAATCCTTGTTTCACGCCTTGCGTAATATCAAACCAGTCACTCAGTTTCCCGTTTACCCTTACGCTCGCTTTACTACCTGTATATATTGTTTTTATTGCTTGCAGGAGCCCTCCATTTACTCCGTACTCTTTAAGAACTTCCCAAAGTTTACTTCTATTTACCGTGTCAAATGCTTTTTCTAGGTCAATAAATGCACAGAAAACTTTCTTTCCTACTCTCAAGCTTTTTTCTGTGATCTGTCTTAGGCTAAATATCTGATCTGTACATGATCTTCCTGGCATAAATCCACTTTGGACTTCCCATATTTTTTCTTCTGTGATTTCCATTACCCTACGAATAAGTATTTTTGGGTATATTTTACTTACGGTACTTAGTAGGCTGATACCTCTGTAATTGCTGCAGTTGCTTTTGTCTCCCTTTCTTTTGTATATTGGTACGATAATCGCTTTTCTCCAATCGTCTGGGACTTTTCCTGTCTCGATACACAAATTTATCAATTCGCACAACCTGTGAGGCATGTACTCGCCACCGTATTTAAGCATTTCAGCGCTAATACTGTCTGCACCAGCAGCCTTACCGTTTTTCAAGTTCTTTATTATGTCTCTGACCTCAGTGACACAGACTTTTTCAATTGGGTTTTCTAATGCATTATGTTCTATGTCGCAGTTTTGTTGTCCTATATCTTCACCTTCTAATAGTTCTTTAAAAGAGTCTTTTAAAGCGTCTACTATCCCGTCTATATCATATAGCATTTCACCTTTGCTGTTTCTCATGCTGGCAAACTCTGTACTTTTACTTTCCTTCAACTGTTTATATAGTAGTTTCATTATTCCTCCAAAGCAGTTTTGTATTTTGTTCTCTTCTTCTGTTCTGATTTTCTCTTTACTCTCTTTGACTAGTCGTTTAACTTTCCTTTTTTTGTGTCTGTAATCATTCTTGAGCCTATTTCTCTCATCATCGCTAAGACCTGTCATGTTCAGCGTTTTTTTGTGCGATTTTTCTTTTTCTTTTCGGGCTGCCGCAATTTCATCATTCCACCACACATCGCCAGACTTTCTACCTACCACTGCCGTACCACACACTTCAATCGCACTTTTAACAATGTTATCCCGTAATAAAGTCCACGCGCCCTCTATATCTTTATTCCTTTCAAGCGGCTCCCAAATTGCCTTATCTATGCGTTCGTTTAACTTATTCTGAAAATCTATTCGCACTTCCGGTTTCTGTAAATCTTCAACCCTGATTCGCGTTTGTATCGTTTGTTTGTTTCTCTTTCTTCTCCATCCCCGCCCTAAGTTTATTCTGGAGACTAAAAGGTAATGATCAGTATTGCATTCGGATCCCCTCATGACTCTTGTATCTATAACTAGTTCTCTTAGTCTTTCATCTGCATTAACGAAGTCAATTATACTGCGGTAATTTCCTTTACACCAGGTGTAAGTGTGGATCATTTTATGTCGAAACCAAGTATTTGTAACAAATAGGCCCTTTTCTAAGCATGAGCTAACTAACTTTTCCCCGTTATAATTTTTTCTTGGATCCCCAAATTTACCTAGTACCCTTTCTGTATCTGTATCCTGACGTTGAACGCCGACCCATCCGTTCATATCTCCTAGCAGAATTATTCTTTCACCTTGATCGCAAGTACTTATTGTGTCATTTAAAGTGTCCCAGAACGCGTCTTGGACTTCTCGCGGCTCACTGTCTACTGGGGCGTAGCACGCTATGATAAATAACCTTCTGATTCCTACCTTCATTCTAGCCCACAACAATCTGGGAGATACAAAATCATGATCTTTGAGATGCTGTCTTGCCTTTTCATTCATAATTAAACCGACCCCTTGACTACGATTTGATTCGCTACCTACTCCTGACCATATTTCAAAACCGCCTTTCAACACCCCATTTTCTATGTTTCTACTTTCGCAACCCTTTTTCTTCGTCTCAGGTACACATAAAATATCTAGTTTCCTTGCATGCATAGTTTCTCGTAGTTCTCTTACTTTAAGGTCATTCACTCCTCTAGCATTCCAGATACCCAGTCTCCATTCATCGCCTGAAACTCGACCTTTACGTTTACCGTGTGTATGCATTTCGTCAATCCAAGTTTCAGTCCATTCCGAGGCTACTTTATTGTTTGTATTATTCATGTTTAGATTGTACACCCAACTATCACCTTTATGCGCGAAATTTGTTTTGCGAGCCGAAATCATGTCCAAGTTAAGTGATTATTCGTCGTACGGTGGATAGTCTATCTGTAACGTCAGTCCCACCAATACTTCTGTTACTGTGTGGGGGGGGGGAGGTGAGGACAGAGGAAGGAAACCGAGAGTCTCAATTGGTTGGTGATTTATGCTGAGAAGGTTACCAGCCTTCAGCAGCGTTGTATTTGATAGGAGTTAATATGTGCCCAAAGCCGAATCCTGGCCTACCTCTAAAACAGGAGCCAATAAGTCTTTTTTTTTAATTTGAAAAAGAGTGATATATAGATATAGATGAAATTTGCTCCTGGTTGAAGATATTAAAATAGTTAGGTATAATAATTGAACTGCAATATTATAAGTTTTAGGGAGAATTTAAGATGCATTTAGGAGTCTTTGAAAATGAAGCGTCAATGCAATATTATAATTTTTAATCCCTGGCAATTTGCGAAAAGCTTTAACATGTGAGGATTTCTTGAAAATTTTGAAATTCCTTCGAAACCATCAAAATCAATTGAAAATTCCTACTAATGGAGAACGTCGCAATAGAAGTTAAAAGTTCGGAAATTGAGTGATTTAGAAAGATTTTTTTTTTGGGGATAATCTCAGATAAGTTAAAAAAAACCTATGAAATACCGTCATTTCCCTGATTTATCGCGTGAAAATTCTTTGAAAAGGGAGCAAAATATTATTACAATAAACTCAGGGAAAAACCATAAAATTAATTCCTGGAATTTGTCAAAAAGAAGCCCTACCCCAACATGTCAGGATTTTCAAGAAAGAAAAAATGTGAAATTTCTTTCAAACCATTAAAATCAATTGGAAATTCCTTCGCATACCTAATTCTTTAAAATTCGATAAAGAACCATATATAAACATATATATCAAATTTTCTCCTGCTTGAAATATTGAAATACTTATAACAATTGAACTGAAATATCACAAGTTTAAGGGAAACTTAAAATGCATTTAGGAATCTTTGAAAACAGCGCGTCAAGTGAAACATCATCAGTTTAATTTTTGAGTTTTTAACCGCTTTGAAGTATCTTTAGAGTTCCCCCCCCCCCCCATTACCCTACATGAGGCACGATAGTCTAAAATTTTTATCAAGAAATTTCATCATTATTTGAAGCTTTTAGCTTTAAAAATTTTGTTTCAGTAAAATTTATACAAACTGATCTAAGAAAAAAGAAGAACTTATCTTTAAAAATATTCTCCAGGCTCTCTTCTATTTCCTGTCCAATTTCAGGTTACACTTGAGGTTATACTTTGTGGAAAATTTTTAATAATTAGCTTGCAATCAAGAGTAATACAGATAATTAGGAATAATATAGATTTTTAACCCAAATAGTTTACAGATATATAGTTGAAAATGTTTTTTTGTTTAAGATTAACTTTTTAACTGAAAAATGTATTATTTATTTATTGTCAAAGTTTCTCGTCTTTGAATTTTTTATGCGTAAACACTGAATTTTTATAAAAAAGCTTTTAACTTGGTAAATGTATGCTTTACCAATAAAAGTACACGCAATTATAAAACTTTAAACAAATATGATGTGATAATAATCACCGAAATGTATGCTGACACCAAAATAACAGATTATATTTTTTCTTAGCTTTAGTTCTTGACCGCCACATGATTTTGTCATGTCTCGATGTTGACCTATTAAAAACAGACCATACTAATAATTTTTATACTTATATCCACTTTCTGAGGCTTGTGAATGTTGTCCTTCGATATCTTTAACCTTCTTCATGTTGTTGGAAATATAATTTTTTAGTTGTTAAATATAAAAAGCATTGGGTTATAGTAAAATCTAATCGTTTTTTATTAAATTTGTTACCACATAAAAAATATTGGTTCGATTGCAGACTAGGGGCTTATTAGGGTTAACCCTATTTTGGCTACAAAAATTTGTTTTCAGCAACATACTATTAGAATCTTTAATTGAACGATAAATGAAGCGATTTGACGGCCAGAAATACTGTAAATAATTAAAATGGAATGGTTTTTTAATAAATCAAAATGTATTTAGGTATTTTTTCATGCCGACATAAGCCATTATGTCGACAAAAAAAAGGAGAGTTTCACGCACATCAGCTGTCACTTGAGACGGGAGGAGACGAGACGTTGGAAAGGGGTAGCGGGTTGAGTAAAATTATTTTTGTGACCAATACATATCTTTTTTTTATTTTTGCGACATACATATCTCGATTGCCATCGGTAGCCAAGATGGCGTCCGCCCGTCTCAAGTGACAGCTGATGTGTTTCTGGCCGTACGGATATTTAAAAGCACCTATGAGAATGTGTTCCTTAAGGTCGATAGAACCTCAAGTAAATAAAGTTCCTTTTCAGTCTAAAATAAAAACAAATTCAACAATCACTTCACATGTAGACCCTGGCGGACCGAACGAACGGAACGGATACGCTACAGCGTATCCTTATAGTATCCACATCGTATCCTCTCCGTATCATGCAAGAAAAATTCATTAAAAAAGAAAGATTAACATTTCACTTGTTGAAATTCGGATTCTACGTGAAATTTTGAGTTAAAAGGTCACAGAGTAATCGCAATAGTTTTTCTTGCAACATTAAAAACTTTTGAAAAATATAATACTTATCGATGAAGTGCGCTGAAGGCAACTTCAAACGCATCGTCCTTCAGTAGCAGTTAATAGGCGTTATCCGTCGACGATGCGTTTGAAGTCGCCTTCAGCGCACTTCATCGATAAGTATTATATTTTTTTAAAGTTTTTAATGATGCAAGAAAAACTATTGCGATTACTCCGTGACCTTTAACGCAAAATTTCACGTAGAATCCGAATTTCAACAAGTGAAATGTTAATCTTCCTTTTTAATGAGTTTTTCTTGCATGATACGGAGAGCATACGATGTAGATACTGTGAGGATACGCTGTAGCGTATCCGCTCCGTTCGTTCGGTCCGCCAGGGGAGGTTTTAATAATTTTATAATATTTGCAAATAAACTTTTTCTTTTCATCGAAGTCGAACACGAAGTTCAAAAATCTCGAGGGACCGAGCGTAAAGCGCGATGTAAATACGTCCGAGCGCGTAGTGCGAGGTGAATACATTATCGAGCGCGAGGCGCGAGATAAATATACGATCGAGCGTGAAGCGCGAGATCCAACCCGCGCGCCCTACACAGAAAAAACTGGGGTTTCCATTAGAACACATTTTTGGTTCCAAAGGAGCTGCACCAGAAATGAACCCCACTTGCTGAAAAGGCACCCAAAACGATAAATGAGCTCTAAATGATACCTCGATTGGGGTTTCTAGAGGATCCCAATTGTAAATGAGCCTATTTCTAAAGAACCTATTTTTCGCTTTGCCCACTTCGACATTTTGTTTAATTAATAATACAATTTTTACCTGAAAGCACACATGTAATCAAACTCTGATGGACATAACTTCATGAAGACAATAAAGGTACAAAATATTACCGTAATTAAAATAGATTGTTAAGATATGATGTACATTTATGTTGGTATGTAAGAGTGAAAGAGAGAGCATGTGTATATGCAGCGCCACGGGGGTGAAGCCTCGTGATAAAAATTGGAAACAAATATTTCCAATATGGCCCCTTATGGAGCGACACATGCGCTCATGTGAGAACTGGGGAAACTAAATCGCAAGCGTCCGTGCGGGCGGGATATTCAAATTTAAAATATTGTACTTAATAATGTTGTCAATAATTTGTAATACCGTTTATTTATTATTGGTAAATGGAATTTGATAACAATTATTTTTAAAAACAATAAATAAAAAGATTCTGAGCATGAGTTTTTATTCGACACAAATCACTGTATGATTACTTTTTATTTTATCGTGGATTTGAAGAAGTATCATGAAGGTTCTCGTAGGAAAAAAAAACCCTAATAAAAGAGTAACACAAGTAACACGACCCAATTTAGAGGTTATGTTACATTCCTCACAACCGGCATGGCAAATTCTAAAGTCGAGAAACCTCGTACAAGGCACTTGATTTTACAGGTAATTCTTTTCGAGTTAATTGAAAAATTATCGTTAAGATTTCACGATTATGTTTATTGGGAAGTCTAAGAATTTGGGTAAAAAATAGCGTCAATTTTCAACGTTTTCAATCATGATGTTTTCAACTATCAGTTTTCAGTGCTACCATACTAACGATTTCAAAGTTCACTACATTTTCGCAAACTAAATATTTTTAAATTCCCTAGAAAGGACCCCAGATCGAACTGGGGCGGAAGTCAGATTTGCTACCGGAAATTCCTATGCTGGCTTCACCCCCGTGTGTCAGCCTCCTCACGGAGCGGTTGTAAGGAAGAGAGTTTGTCGGAATTTAGTTGAGTTTACTTATAATTAAAAGTTTATCGTTTGAAGTCGGAGTGTTTGTTTATTGCTGCCACCTCACTTTAATACCACGGATCTTAACATAGATATAATGACTTGATCGATGTAATTTGCAGGTTATGTAACAAGCTTGAAAACTTAAAGGCTTATTCATATGCAAGAAACTTTTCGACATGTCACTTTTTAAAAGTACAAATATATATTATTAGATGTGCTGTAGGGTCGTTGCAAAAACAAAATTTCCTTTGTTTTATAATTTTAACGTAGAATATAAAAATAGATAACCAATTTGACTGTAGAGGAACGAATTTTTTTAAAGTCTTAATGCGCATGCGTCGCACCTGCAGCCTCACTGCATGTTGATCGCGCGCTTATTTGAAATGATAAAATATGCAAATCAATTTTTTACAACATAATTATTATAATTATTGTTTAATAATTTTAATGTACAACAAATATTATGAATTATTCAGAATTGACATTTGTGAAGAAAAGTCTTCCTTCTTTTGAATTTAAAATCAATAATTCATTTGTAAAGATTAAAATCAAAGAATTAATTTACCTTTTACTCTAAAAGTCTATTTCGTGATCTGAAAATTAATTTCTTTGATTCTAAACTGATGATTTATCATAAAAAGTTACTTTACACATTTCATAATTTCAACAAAAAAACATATACAGCGAAAAACACGATAATTGACAGAAATGGACTTGTAGATTGAATTATTTAAAAACTGTTACAGATTGAACTATTTTTAAATTTAAACATTAAAAATTGTGATATTTACCGGTGCAATAGTTCAAAATGGTATTAAATACATGCAGGAATCATCACAACAACTGGTTTTCCGTCCCCAAGCGCATACATTTTCAGGGTGGCGATTCGGCGGACAATTTCAAATTCCCGGTTTTTCCCGGTCAAGTTTTTCAATTTTCCCGGTCAACTAAAAGTAACATATTCATATTTTTGCCGTAAAACGCAAACATTTATTTTAATTCATGACGTCCACTCTGAACATCCTTTAACACAACAGAACAAAACATTGCAAAAACTATGAATTTTCAAAAAATACTTGAATTTTCCACTAAAAATATCAATTTTTCACAAAAACATGAAATAGTTAAACTTTTCAACCAAAGTGATGAATTTTCAAATAAAATTATGAATCTTCAACTGAATAGTTACATTTTAAACAAAATAAAAAATAAATTTTCAGCTAAAATTATGAATATTTAACTGGAACACTTGAATTTTCGACCAAAAAGATGAATTTTTAAACCAGAAGATTAATTTTCAAATAAAAAGAATTATTTTGTACAAAAAATACAATTTTTCAACAAAATACATGAATTTTTAACAAAATAGTCGAATTTTTGATTAAAGGAGACAAATTTTCAACCAAATAGTTGAATTTTGAACTAAAACAAGAATCATTTTCAACCAAAAATGGAATAGTAACGTCTTTAGTGAAAAAAAATTAATTTTAAACCAAACATAAGAGTTATCAATTAAAACAATGAATATTCAACTGAAATAGTTCAATTTTCAGACAAAAAAATTAATTTTTACTAAAAAAGATAAATTGTCAACCAAAACTTAAATAATTATATTTCAAGTTAAAGAAATTAATGTTTAACCAAACAAACGAAGTGATGAATTTTCAAATAAAATTCTAAATATTTAACTGAAATAGTTGAATTTTAAACCAGACAGATGAATTTTTTTACCGCAATGATGAATCTTTAACTAGAATAATTGAATTTTGGACCAAGAAGATGAATTTCTACCAAAAGACGAACTTCCAACTAAAAAAGATAATTTTTCTACCAAAACTTGAATAAATAAATTCATAGGCACAAAAAAGAAAGTTAAAAAAAAAGAGATGAATTTTCAACTAAAATTATGGAATATTCAACTGGAATAATAGTTACATTCTCATTGAAAAAAATATAATTACCTGAAATATTTTAAGTAATTTATTTAATAAATTAAATTTTTTTATACAAAATTATGGACAATGAAATGAATAATTGGATGAAAAAACTTCACTTCATTGGCGAATTTGTTGATGACAGCTCTCTCAGCTCGCGGAAATTGTTACAAAACATTTATTTAATTTTTTTTCATGCACATATTGCTTAAAATGTGTTGCCTCGAAAAAAGTAAATAAACGTTTTCGAATAATTCCCGTGAGACGAAAGTGCTGCCATCAAATTGTCACTTCATAACCTCAAAATCCTAGTACCGATTGGTCCTATTGGGAACGATTGAAACTTTGCAACACTGAAACTTTCCCAATCGTGCACACACGATTAAGAAACACGATTAGAAACAATTCAAATTTCTTTCTATCATTCTGAATTGTTTTCAATTAATTATTTCTAGAAGGGTAAACAGTTTGCTTTGTCCGAAAATTGTACGCATAATAAATAATAATATCGTTTGTGTTTGCTTTACCGACATATTCTGTAAATCGCAAAATTACCAACCCGACTTTGGTAGCAGTTGGTTTGTGAATGCGCCTTTATGTTGTTCTTTTCAAGTGCGCTCTAAACGAACCCTTTTGGGTCTCTGCAGGTATCTATTGGAGCTCAAGTTCGAAAGGATACCAACTTTTGTTTGAGCCGCAACATTAGTGAACCCCCAGTTTTTTCTCTCGGGGTTTCGAAATTACAATGGGCTTTTTAATGAGAATAGCTCGGTTTTCGAAAAAATTGAAAATGTAATTACTAGGGTGACCAGAAAAAAACACTTTTGGGGTTTTCAGGAGTGAAGGGCAAATAACGGTATTTTATACGATTGTAGAAGCCAAATTTTTTTTTTTAATTTTAAACAATATTTAGAGGTGGCCCATCGTCTTTGAAGTTCTTATGTAATTAACATGGGCAAACTCAACTTTTTTTCATTCAAGATTTTAACCACGAAGTTATCCACTTTTTAATTTGAACTTTCAATATGTTGTTCTTGAGGTTCTAAGAATCCACATAAAAACATTTTTTCAATGAAAAATTCATAAAAAACATTAATTACGGTTGCTTGAAAAGTTCCATTTTCACTGTTTTCTACTGTTTTCAAAGACTAATAACGGCCGTAATAATATACACCTTATACTGAAATTTTGAGAATATTTTCCTCGAAGGTTGAAGATCACATTTTCTGAAAAAGCAGATTAGGACAAATATAAATAAGCCTGCAATATTGAAAACAAATCTGAGTAAATTTTTTAAATTTGACAGGTCTACGACTTAAGCTGTTTAATTTTCGGGGCGGAGCGCTCGCATCAGCTCGGCCATAAAACTCGATCACAGTGGGTCTTCACACCATAAACTCATCAAGCCTTTACTCCCTATCCTAGAACCTTTCGTGGCAAGCATTCTATACCTATAGTCATATTTCCCTTTTTCAGAAAAGTGAATAATTCCGGAAAATGTAAGCAATTTAAATTATTTGTTCCGAACACTGCAGTTTTATAAAAGAATGAATAATGAGTAATATGAAAAACTTTTTATATATTATTTCATATCAATTTCTAAATTGTTAATAAATGTTAAATATTATTGAAAATATATTCTTAAATATTTAATATTCATTCATTTATTGTGAATAAATGTTAAATATTATTGAAAATATATTTGAAAATATCCAATATTTATTTATTTATTGTTAAAAAAAATATTAAATAATAATAAAAGTATATTACTGTTAATAACATTTATTCAGAATTAAATTATTGATAAGTCGCTCAATATAAAAGGAATGGTTAATAAAAATTGACATCACAGATTGTTAATTATTAATATAAATGTATTAATTAATAATTACAAATTACGTATGTACATCAGTTCAGGGGGCTTGACGAAATATAAATTCTTCGAAGGACCCCAGATAACAATTCGTGCGCGCATGTTACGCGCACGCCGATGCACGCATGATATGCATGCCAAAATGCATCATACTTGCCAGCATTTTGTGATTCCAACTGAAGTGCGTACACAAGGTGTGACACAATGCGAGCATATTTACAATCACCTTGTGATGAAATTATGCGGTTCATACATGCGGGTAACACGCGTACCCACTGAGGGCACAAAAGCTTAAAATTTTCAGGGACATTCGTGAGACGTTCAATGTCTGTTTCAATCGACGTCAATTGAAATGCAGTAAATCAGCTTAATGCACTTTTGAACAATTAACAAAGTTTATTACTTGATGGTTACAAAAGCTATAAAGTTGCCTTTCACTGGGGGTGCCGTACTATATAGCGCAACAGAAAACGCAAAGCAGAATATCATAAAAGTGAAAGAGATAGTGAATCTATATGTGTCTTTCACTCTTACGATTTTCTGCTTTGTGTTTTGCATTTTCTGCTGCCATAGAACGGAACCCCATAAGACTGGACGTGCCGTCCCATGTGCGCAAAAAACGCGTAAAATCGAAACTCATGAGAGTGAAAGAGACAATTAGATCCGTCCGTCTCTTTCACTCTCATGAGTTGCTGCTTTACGCCGACATTTTCTGCCCACATGTGACGGCCCTTTTAACGAGTCACATAGAGAGGAACTAGCCTAGTGACATTTGCGCTCTAACCCTCACTATGCTGGAAGGTTAGGTTGGGTGAAATCAGCCCTATCCGACTAAAAAAAAAATGGCGGTTCCTTAGTGATTATAGTTTGTATGTGCGAAATTTCCTCACCAGAGCGGCGCTGCACGCGGCACGCTTTAAAAATGCATTATACTAATAGACAAATATTTAAAAATTAAAAATAATTAAGTTTTTGAACAATATGAGGCGAAACAAATTTTCTAAAATGATTCTAGAACATAAAATACACCTTCTCCATTAATCAATTAATATAAAATAGAAAAAGAACACATGGAATTACGTAAAATGTATACAGTGGATATGCAGTAAGAATTTCTTGATACACTGAACAAAATATTTTTTATGTTATCCCCATAAAACTAAAAATATCTGAAAAAAGGAAAAAAAAGCTTAAGCTTCTAAACAGAAATGTTTTCCATTTTATTTTTTTCAGTTTCATACGAATGAAATAAAAAAAAAATTGTTAAGCCCTGTGTTCGCCATAAAAACGCATAAAAGGGAGATTTATATATACTTTATTAAAAATTTGAAAATATAACAAAACATATTCATTATTAATTTAACATGTATTAATTTGAATTCCAGTTCCATGTATTAATTTGAAGTCTAGTTGAGTGTCGCAAAGCTTGGCTGCTTTGTTCTTCAAGACGCTAATTTTTTTAATTTCAGCCATTTCCTGTGTTACAAATTGTCTCATCCTTATTTGTAAATAAAATTAAAGTATATATGCTAATACCTCCACAGCTACATTTGCATGTTCTTTGCATTGAAAATTAAATTTTGTTTTGGATGAAATTAAATCGTTTAGAATTAGGTCAAAAGAATTGCTAGATCGGCAATACACATTGGAACCAGTAATATTCTATCTTATAATTTAAATTTTTTCATTAAATATGAATGTTAAAAACCACATCAAAATTAACAAACATTCCAATTGTAATAAAATATGATATACATTTTCTGATATAAAATTTAAGAAACGAAATATATCTATGCAACAATTCATCGTTACCTTTTTGAAGCTGAGCAATTCCATGTCAAATCATCTGAAGAATTTCAGCTATTGTTAGTCATTTTTATAAAAATTCTAGAAGCCGTTCTCTTACGTGTTGAAAGAAAAACTTAAAAATAATTTTTGTTCAAATAAAAAAGCTTAGGAGATATTCAGAATTGAAAATTTTGGTCCTTTTTTTCTTAAACTTTCATAACTTTGGTGATTTTAGTGATATTAAGGTCTATTTTTTTATAAATTATTCGTAATAGGATGCAGTTTTGGAAAAATATTTTCTGAAGAGAAAAATTTCAAAAAACTCTTGGATTTTTCGAAAACTAATTTTGAAACTTAATTTCTGAAAAAAAAACACTTTTCATTTTCTTCATTTTTTATATATAGATAGCTTACAATGTCCTTTTGGCCAGAAAGGAATAGTCTATTCACTATTTCTTCGTGGTTTTGGCGTACGTTTTTAATTATTTCTCGAAAATTAAGCGAGTTACCATTTTGATAATTACAGGACTTGTAGAGGACATTGGAAGCCATCTACATAAAAAAATGAAAAAAATAAAACGTGTTTTCTTTTTCAGCAATTCAGATTCAAAATGAGTTTTTGAAAAATCAAAGAAGTTTTTGAAATTTTTTTTCCAAAAATATATTTTCAAAACTGCGTTCTATTACGAATAACTTACAAAAAGTAGACCTTAATATCGCTAAAATCACCAATGCTATAAAAAGTTAAGAAAAACAGGACCAAAATTTTCAATTTTGAATATCTTCCAAGTTTTTTGATTTTTTCAACAATTATTTTGTGATTTTTTCTTTCAACACCTGAGGGAACAAAATTTAAAATTTTCATCAAAGTTACTAACAATAGCTGAAATTCTTCGGATGATTTGACATGGAATTGCTCAGCTGATTTTTCTATACATGATATTCATATATTTAAAATATTAAGGTTCGGAAAAGTTGAAATAAAAACTTTAGATTACGAAACTGCTCTATTAAAAACATAATTCTGGTCATTATGGTCAATATCAAATATAGGAATTTCATCAAATCATTTAAATGCACCATATTTACTCATTATAATAAATTATTTATTACATCTTTTTAGAAAATCACCGTGCAGCACAATGGGCACAATGCTTTTGTAGAGCGTGGCGCGTACAACGCGCTCTGGTGAGAAAATTTTGCACATAGAAACTATAATCACTAAGGGAAGCACGTTGAGCCGTTGCAGACACGAGGAGTAGGATAGGGCTGGGTGAAATTCACCACACCCGCTCCAGTAATGGCGTCGGTTCTTGTCTATGCCGGTTGATGCCGGTTCAGTGCAGTTCGTATGCAGTTTGTGTGAAACTTGTGTAAGGATTAATTTGTGGACGATTCTTCGCCTGTGTTTTTATTTTCAACCGTAAGTATTCTAGAATTACGACTTGGCTGCGCTAATTATTATTAATGCAGAACTGACATAAGTCGACGTTATTTATATTATGTAAAGAGTTTTGCGGGTTCGAACGACATTATAAGTCGACGTTAGTTATATTATTTGAAGAGTTTTGCGGTTGCGAAAGACATAATTCGACGTTATTTATATTATTTAAAGAGTGTTGCGGGTTCAAAAGACATAAGTTGACGTTATTTATATTATTTAAAGAGTTTTGCGGTTTCGAAAGACATAATTCGACGTTATTTATATTATTTAAAGAGTGTTGCGGTTTCAAAAGGCTTTGTAATTCGACGTTATTTATATTATTTAAAAAAATTTCAGTTTCTAGTACAAGATATATATGTTAAGTACATGTTATATTAATTACATTTTAACAAAACATTTCATTAGTGACGTTAAGAAATTTTTCAACAACCATCTACCTAAATAAGTATTAAATATCGTTCGACGTTGTTTTATATTACTCAAAGAGTACTTTGTATTCACCCCAATACAATTTTTTAATGAAACTTTTTTAGCAATTTCATTTATTATAAATAAATAATTTTAAGATACTCAATCCATGCGCTCTAAGTGTCTGCTTTAAGTACGCACGCGCGTGCCTCGCATGGAATGCGTAGCATATGCGCCTCCATGGATGACACATCTGTGTGGAGATCTGAACGCACGTCGTGCGGATTAATCCGCACACATGCCTCCACAGTGCGCGCATCCTGTGCTAAAATTGTTATCTGGGACTGTTTTAAAGATTTTTTGTCGCAACCAGGAAAAAATTCTCTATGTTTTTTCACTATCTGGAGTACATGCTGTTCTTGTCCTTCGGATTTAGTAAGAAGTGCATTGTATTCACTCATTAACGCTACTCCTCGTTCTGCGCTGTCATTTGTTACTGGCAGGGCCTTTACAATCTCTAGACCCTGCTTGAAATCATCTCTTACTTTCCACGTTTCTGGATCATAATTTAAAAAATCAGCTGAAATGTGCAATTTCTCGAACATTGAGATGGTATTAGTTGTGACCATTTTATCCAATGTCAGAGATTCAATTTCATCGTTTTCAATTTTTCTGCTTTTCAATGGTTCACCTGCAGAAAGTCGTTCTTTACTCGCACGTACCATCTCTCTTTTGCACTCCAATGAAACATTTTCGTCGAAAAAAGCTAGTCCAATTAACACTTCGCTCAAGTACCAAAGATATCCTACGACTTTTTTTAAAACAGCTTCTCGAATTTTAAGGTCTACCATCGTACATTTTTTAAGGCTTTGCAAAATTTCGAGATCGGTGCGTCGAGCTTCTGTAGGGTTTTCCGTTTTAAACCAGGCCTTTTGGTAAATTACGACGATAAAAATAAAAATCTTTTGCATTTCTACTTCCTCTCTTCGAGTAAGATGAAACTGACCTCTAAACATATAAATCTTAAAGCAGTACAAGACTTTTGCCATGCATCTTGCATGATGAACAGCTCCAGGCGCCTTACAAGAAATTCCTCCAGGAGGTTCCGACCTCAGAAAAATTATCATCAGTTCCAGAAATTCTTTATAATCAGAGCGGGAATGATTGGACTTTTTTTGAATCTGAAACAGAAACAAAATTTTATTTCCTTTCTCAATAAAAAGTTACCAGCCTATAGAACAGCGGGCATAGGACAATAAAACAAAACCAGGAGGAATTTAGAAATGAAAAACGATCGGATTTTTAAGTAAATTAGGTTCAAATATTTTCAATAAAACCGTCACCACTTTGTCATTTTTTGGCTTCAAACAAATTAGGTATTTTCACTTCAACCACCAGCTAACTTCACATCGTTGAGTGTTGAAGGAAAAACAATGGACCAAATTCATTGGACAAAACTTTATTTTTTTAATATCTTCGTAATAAATAATAATTATCATTTTATCATTTAATGAAATAGTTCTTACAAAATAAAACTATTTTTCAAATACACTTATATAGAAAAAGTTAGCTTTTACGAAGATATTAGCAAAATACAGGGCTCGGAACTGCTCAAGCTTCAAAAAATAGTAAAATAGCAACCATACTTCTCTCAAAAAAGTAACGGAAAAGTAACAATAATGTGGCAAAAAAGTAACCAAAAAGAAAGATTTTTTACCAGAAAAGACGAAGTTTCCAAAAATTTATGTTTAAGAAAGTAGTTCAAGTTTTAACAAACTGGTTGAATTTTTCTGACTAAAAAGGATGAATTGTTAACGAAAAATGTAATAGTTAATATAATAACCAAAAAGGATTTAAATTTAATATAAAAAACAGAATTCATCCAAAAAAGACAATTTTTCAACAAAATAGGTTATTTTTCAACCAAATTGTTGAGTTTTTAAGCCAAAAAGACTAACCAAAAAGATGAATTTTGAAATAAAATTATGTATTTTTAAACCAAAGGGTAAATTTAAATCAAGAAGATTATTTTTCTACCAAAAAAGATAAATTCTCATCGAAAAATATAATACACTGTTCGATATATCAAGACAAAAGATTTTAATTTTTGATTAACTATTTTCTGATAATCCGTTTTCAATATTTGAAATTCAAATAATCTGAAATTTGCCCAAACTTTTTTTTCATCAAATTTCAGTAAGATACGTGCCGGATACGGTTGAAAGCAAAAAAATATTTTTCTGTAAAGTTAACTGTTATAAACGAATTGAATTAGGAGATGGCCCATATTTCATAAATTTTCAAGTAAATCGATCCATTGCAAACCAAAAAAATGAATTTTCAACGAATAATGATTTTAAATTTCAACTAGCAATTTTCAACTAAAAACAAAATAGTTAAATTTCAAGTTAAAAAAATTAATTTTCATGTAAAATGATCAATCATTCACCCACACAATTGATTTTTACCAAAGGAGATCATCTTTGAACCAAGTATTTGAATGTTTGAACAAAAAGATTAATTTTTAACCGATAAGATTGATTTTCTACTGAAAATGACCAAATAATATAATAATTTATTATCTTACCTCCAATTGTTCCATAGAAAATTGTAGACATTTCTCCTTATCATTGGAAAGTAGTTCAAACACCTGTGGATTATTTATATCGCATTCAAAATTTTGTTGATCTAAATTTGTCCATTCTGTTTGAAAACGTTTGAATAGAAGAACATCAGGTCCAGAAGTCGCTCCAAAACTTTCTTCAAATGCTGCTTTTAAACCCAGTTCGTAAATGTGATGACGACATATGCATGAAATTTTGTCCTCGATATTCCACTCTTGCAATAATTTAATTATTACATCTGACTGAGCTTCTCCACTGCTATTCTCGAGCACTCCCAACAATTGATTAACTCTGACACCTCATACAAGCACAGGCAGACGATCGACACTTCGGCGTTTGTTATTTGGATCAGGGAGAAGTTTTCCATCCCATTGGAGAGCAAATGTCTTACATGATGATAAATTTTCGTCAAAAGCGTCCTTTATCCCGTAAGAAAAATTTGCTCTAAATTTTTCACGATCTAGGCGGACTTTTTCTCGAGAAGGAAAATCGAAGACTGCATTATCAATCTTATCAGCAAGGCTTCCGGCTACAGCAGCAAGAACACGTGCAGTAGCTCTATGGCTCATTTTGAGACGATCTGCAACTGCACTGACATCAGGGGTTAATAATTTAATTTTTTTGTACGGTTGTACTGTGTCAGATGTTCCTGCTTTTTCCGATAGTAAAATGGAATCAATATATGAACTGGTGATGAAATATCCATGGCCATCATCCTCATCAGAAAGCTCGATACATTCATCCTCATAATTCTCAGAAAAAACGTCATTGTTTGCATCGCTGAGAAATGAATCGTGATTACTGATGTAATTGCAATCTGAAACATTGACAAAAATCATGATAAATATAATTTTTAGATTTACCGTTTAAACCTATTTTGACAATGTAATAAACAATACGAACTTACACTACCGGTCAAAATTGTGGGACCACCTACAAAATTTGTATTAAAATCACGCTCGTCTTTAAAAGCGTCTATCTCCGTGAAAAATTGAGCTAGAAATATTTTGGAAAAATTGTTTGAAAGAATATAAAATTTCGCGTCGATTGAGCTATTGCTGATATCATGATGATATTTTTTTTTGACTTTGAGAAAAATGACAGGTTTTTGTAATTAAATATTTTTTTTAAATTAGGATATTTTTGTTACATTTAAATTTTTTCATTGAAGTATCCTCCTCTTGCTTTTATGACGGCTGCACATACCCTTGGCATTCTTGCTGTTAATTTTCGCAGATAATCCTTTGAAATATTTTTCCATGCTTCTTGAGCACCTGCCCAAGAGTTCTTGGTGATTTCTCGGTCGTAGTTTTCTTAATCTTCTGTCAAGCTCGTCCCAAACATATTCGATTGGGTTACAATCCGGTGATTGCGGAGGATGTTCCATTAAATGGATAACCTTCTGATCCACTTTATTTTGTAAATAATTTTTGCACAAGAGGGAAGTGTGTTTAGGATCATTGTCTTGCTGGAAGTGAAATGGCTTGCCGATTAGTTTTAGTCCAGATGGTATTGCGTGCTTGATCAAAATTTGATGATATTGTTCTTTTTTCATAATTCCATCAATTTTTACTAAATCGCCTACTTGTTCGTTTTCGAAACATCCCCACAACATGATAGAACCACCACCATGCTTGACAGTTGGCACAATGCAGTCTTCCATCATTTTTTCTTTCTCGGAACGGCGAATATAAACTCTACGATGTCCATTTCCAAACAATTCACATTTAGTTTCATCAGTAAAAAGAGCTTTCTTCCAGTCTTCTTCGATCCATTCCATGTATTTCTTTGCCCATTTTAAACGTTTTACTTTGTTGACTTTTCGAAGTAAAGGCTTTTTAATATCTACACGTCCATGAAGACCTGCATTTCGCAAAACTCTTTGCACCGTGGACGTTGATACTGGTTTCTCTCTTGTTGAGTTTATATCCTTTTTTATTTCAGGAGCTGTTAATTTGCGATCGCACTTACTGAGGTGAACTATGTGTTTATCCTCTCTTGCACTGGTGCATTTTTTTCGTCCCCGTCCAGGAAGATTAGCCACTTCTCCAGTCATTGCATATTTTTTAATAATTTTCTGAACTCCACTTTTAGACACTTTTAATTTTTCAGCAATTTCTCATTGAGAAAAGCCTTCTTCTTTTAATGATAATATCTTCACTCGAGAAAACATATTTATTTCACTTTTTGCTACCATTTTAGTGTTATAAAAGAATGATGCTTTTGGAAAACCGTTAACTTTCTACTAATACACTGAACTACCGCTTACACAATGAATAATGAAACAAATGAACATCTAGACTGTTACTGATTTTCACTTGTGTCAACTTTGCTCTGAAATTACATATGTAATTATTACTTTATGCTGGTGAAAAAATAATAGCAGAACTTGTCTGTTTGTGGGCAATTTTCTACTCCGTAGATTTTCTGTTGTTGTTCCCACCAAACACACTGTTAATGATTCACGCGTTAATTTTTTGGAACTCATGTTTTCTGAAATTTTTACTCTGTCCTTAACCTTATACTTTGCAAGGCTGCAAGTAACTGACTAAATTCAGGACCCGGGTGCAATAAGCCATATTGGGATGTAATAACTTTCACCTGAGAGTGAAGAGGATCGTCAACGTCGGTCAAACCGAATCAGCCAGGTGCCTCACTAGGAGTACATCCCGTTTTGTTTACACCCAAATCTTCAATTTCTCTTGTCCCATCTTCCAACTTAACACAGACTAACGTAAATCTTGAGATTTATTACACTTGACCAATTTGAGAAATAATATTTTAGTTTACGAGCAATGGCATGTTAAATCCTCCGAAGAATTTCAGCTATTCAAGTAAATTCGAAGAAAATTTTAGTATCCGTTCTCTTAGGTGTTCAAACGAAAACTCTAAAATAATTTTTTTTTTATTTGAAAAACTTAAGAGAAAATCAAAATTGGAAATTTTGGTCCTTTTTTTTTAACTTCCATAACTTTGGTGATTGTTATGCTATTAAGGTGTATTTTTCAAAATTATTCGTCATAAGACTCAATTTTGAAGAAGAATCAAACTTTTAAGAACGATTTTTTAGAGAACATACTTCTTTTCAAGCTTTCTTGTTCAATTTTGTTGTACAATTTGACTGTTTAATGTTTATTTACTTTTTAAACGTGCTTTCAAATTTCTAAATATCATTAAAATCACTAAGGTTATGAAAGTTAAAAAAGACCGACATTTCCCATTTTGAATATTCCTAATTTTTTTGAATTTTTTATGAATCATTTTAGGGTTTTTCTTTCAACAGCTAAGAGAACGTATACTAGGATTTTCATCTAAATTAAAAACAATTTTCTGACTTACCTTCACTTATTTCATTTTCACTGAGAAATGAAGAAAAGCTATAAAAAGTATGCAATTTCATGATGGTCAAAATAAGTTAAAATTGTTAATTAATATTAGAAACATCGCTAAATATATAAAATAATATTAAAAGTGTAAAATGATATATGTATACAGCATGTGTATACAATTTTTTGACTGCCCCCCCCCCCCCCAGGGTTCTTATCTGGATCCGCGCCTGCTTATACTTTTATCACTAATGTAATATCAATTATTGTTCTTGTATATATTCATTATTATTTTTTGTAACATTTTTATTGTTGTATTAAAGATTGCACAAACTAAATTCGGAACACATTTTAAGTACATAATTTTTATTTCAAAAGTACGTTCTCGCAAATTTTATTTAATGTTTGAGAAACTTTTAATAATATTAAAATTAGATGCATTATTTATTTTAACATTTTATGCAAAATTATTATAATACTTTTAAATTAAATTGTGAAAATAATAAGAATTTCTTATATTATAACAAAAAACAATTTTACTGAAAATAAAATTGTACCAATTCTGAGAAATTATACCTGCGAGTTTTTACCTGAACACTTTTACGCGAGGTCCGGTCAGGCTGGGCGGGGACGCTAACTAATCCTGTTATAGAGTCACTTCGATGAAGAGAGCTGAGGTTGCACTTTTACGATCGCCTCCTCACTTACCGAAATTGTCAGCTTTTGCAGTGACAACTTTCAAAAGCGATGGGCCACCTCTAAATATTGTTTAAAATTAAAAAAAAATCTGGCTTCTACAATCGTATAAACTACAGTTATTTGCCCTTCACTCCTGAAAAACCCAAAAGTGTTTTTTTTCTGGTCACCCTAGTAATTACTTGTTATTGAGAAAATAATTTCCACCAAATGACTTTTAATTTTGACCGACCTCATCTCCTTTTATTGGGCCCAGAAAATGCTCAAAAAATGCAAAATAGCAGTTTTATACAAAATTATTTTTAAAGGCGGTATTTTTTGGAACTTTTCCATTTAACAAAAAACAAAAAAATTTCAAAAATCATTAAAAAATATATGCAGAACAAATAAAAGTATTTTGTAGTATGAAAAATTACCCAGGATCGTTACCGGATATTTTATAAATAGTGGATTATGTGCCAAGAGGAGGACAGCGATTTCCGTTAAGCGTTAGCTCTTAGAAGTTTTTAGATTAGAAGTTTATGATAACGCATTCAAAGTCAAAATTTTATATTCTAATATGGTAGATCCAATATGGCGATTGACAATTCGAAATTTTTGTTCAAATTTCATGAACATTTATATGACGGCTTTTAAAAATTTCTGATGATAATTCGAAACTCACAATCACAAAATCCAATATCGCTGATCCAATATGGCGGTTGATATATCGTGCTCAAATTTTTTGCACTACATTAGTTCACGATTAAATATTAGAGAACATTACTTTTCACAAATTCTAATTGTTCAACTTCCATGCGACTTGAATGCCAATTTAGGACAGACTGACCTAATAGGTTTCCCCGTTTTCCTAGACACTGCCTAATCTATCGTAGAGGATCGAAGGAGATAAACAAAAAAAGGATCCTCGACTAGGTCAAACCGACATTCTTGTTCAAATTTCATGAAACTTCATATCCAGGGCTTTATAAGTTTATGAATATTATGTATCTAAAGTAAAAATTACAAAATCACATATGGCGTATTGAGGGTTTTTTTGCAGTTTCTGATTATGAATTGGGAGTCAAAATTGCAAAATTGAATATTGTAGATACATTATCGCGATTGATGATTAAACATTTTTGTTAAAATTTCGTATGTAGTTGTTTTAAAATTGCCGATTTTGAATTTGATGTAAGAATTACATTACTTACTAAGGCGGTCATGAAATTTTCTATTAAGGGGTTCACGCAGTGGGGGAAAGAATAATTCCCAAAAGTAATAATATTCAGGAAATCATTGGCGAATCAACTAACTGGGGTTGCGACAATTTTTGAGGGTAACAAATATATTCGTGATTCACTTTTGAAGTGCAACAACAAAAGGCCAATATGTATGCAGAGTCGACGAAAACTTCCCAAAATTTAACTAGATTTATAAAAAATATGGATTAGTAAGCTCATAGGTAACTAATGACAAGAATCTTGCGCTACTAACAATATGAATGTGACTAGATGCACAGGCAACATTGATCAGTAAGCTTATTGGTAACTATTGACAAGCGTCTTGCTCTAGTAACAATTTTTTATAATTCATAGTCAATAAATTTGACTTTCAGAGCCAAATAAAATTGGGTTTGCACTTTCGAGGGTCAGGTTAATGAAATGCCAGAGGTTTCACACGAATTGAGTAAGATTGAACATTCCGGGCGGATTTGTTGGACATTAAGAATCAAATTAGATTCGTCCTCCTCGCGGTGATCTTCAGTTTGGCTCGGTTTCATTTCCTCGAGGAGAGAGTGAAGTTGCAACCACGTCTGAAGGAGATTCCACAATAGGATTGAGAAACCGACATAGCATTGACTTG
>CAKNYM010051295.1:0-13761 GCA_932195095.1 Andricus curvator
TATATATATATATATATATATATATATATATACTCTAGTTTTCATTATTTAGAAAAATTCACAACGTTACATTCAAAGATCATAACGCTTACATGCTCCGTTGTTTTCAACAACATTGTAAATATTAGTTTATTTATAGTTAAAGATTTTCCTGTCGCTTCTTTTTGTGGATTATAACGAATAGTGTTTAACTTTTTTACTCATAACGCATTTATTAACTATGGTTCATTAAACCGATGAACCACTGTGATCCCTGTACAATTACTATTTGCGTGAGATAATTCTTGTTTGTCTATGATAAAATTCTTCCACTAAAATGGAGAATTTTAATTAGACTGCTGCTTATCTTTATCAACATCCTATATTGAAAAAAATATTAAATATGGACTATATGACCTGGAAGAACGGATGACGTAGAATATGAAACTCCTCTAGAAATAAAAAGGGAAGAACATAAGTAAATAATACTGTTAGCAGATCCACATTGCACTCTATTTGTTGAATCATAATGCATCAGCTACCCCGATTGTCGTAAGAAATTTACTAATTGCTAGTTCAATATGATTTACAACAATAATTTAAAAATATTAAATTTATCATAAGAAAGGCTCTGTTTCTAATGCTGTGAGTGGATCAACCGTTTGATATTCTGACCAACTTTTTCTGGGCTTAATCAGCGCTCTTTCGTAACCTTCGGCTACATATTTTAAGGAACAAGTTTTGATAAAACCTCATGGTGACCTCGCTCACTGTCATCGAACCGACATAACATAGCGCCGCCTATAAATTTCAAGCACCTGTAAAAATACACTCAGTAAACAAATTTCTGACAAATGGAAATTGAAAGCAAGTCGCAAAAGCTCGTTAGGGAGCATCCACATATATTACGCACAGAAAAAAATGTTCATTTGAACAAAGAAAAAGGGTCTAATTGTACTGAAACAAAATTGAACCATAATTGGTTAATACTGAGCAATCCAAATAATGAAAGCAATTCAATTGTTTTTCAGTTTTGATGTTATTAAAAGAGAGTGAACAACTGAACATAACTGAAGTTCATCACGAGTTTGTAAGAAAATGACCTAAAACAAAACTGAAACCCTAATTTTTTTGAAATATAAATGTAATTTTATATAACCGTCAATCGAACAATGAATTTAGCTGTTAAAAATATTTGATACTAGTATGAGAATACTTTTGATTAGATTTTTTGACATTTTTTTCATTTGAGAACATATAATTTCAAGATCAACTTAAGAGGCAGATTGACTGAACAGATTAGGGGCTGTCCATAAACTGTTTCCCAATTTTTTAAAGAATTTTTATGTTTTACCCATTTTTCAAGAAACTTCTCCTTTTTCTCGTCTTTTCATTTAAACTTAAACTGAATTAATAGAACCCAATAATAAAATCTAACTGTTATTGGTTAAAAAATTTTATTTTAGTTGAAAAGTATACCATTATATTATTCATTCGGAATTCATCTCTTTTGGTTAAAATTTCTACTATTTGGTTGAAAATTTATTTCATTAGTTTGAAAAGACAACTATTTTGTTGAAAAATCGTCTTTTTTTAGTCAAAAATTCATCTACTTGGATGAAAATTGAACCACTTTGTTAAAAATTGTTCTTTTTGGTTGAAGATTCGTCTTTTTGAATGAAAGTTTAACTATTTTTTTGAAAATTCGTTTCATTTTTGGTTGAAAATTAAGTTTTTTATCTGTAAATTTAACTATTCCATTATTGGTTGAAAATTTATCTTTCTTAGTTTAAAATTCAACTATGTGCTTGAAGATTCATCTTTTTTAGTTAAAAATTCAAGTACTTGGTTGAAAATTTATGTATTTTGTTGATAATTCATATTTTTTGTACAAAATTAATCGTCTTGGAAAAAAATAAACTACTAGATTGACAATTTATTTCTTTGGTTGAAAGTTGAACTCTTTTCTTGAAAATTCACTTTGTTTGCAGATTCATCATTTTAGTTGAAAATTCATCTTTTTGCTGGAAAATTTAACTATTTTTCTAAAAAAAATTTTTTTGTTTTCTTTGAGAATTAACTTTCCTCACTGAAAATGTAACTATTCAATTTTTGGTTAAAAATTCTTTTTTTTTGTAGAAAATTCCTTCTTGGTTGAAAATGCCACTGCTTGGATGAAAATTAATCTGTTTTAGTTGAGGATTAAACTATTTTGTTGAAAATTCACCTTTTTTGGTTGAATTCAACTGTTTTTGATTAAAAATTAAAATCTTATTTTGTTGAAATATTAATATTAATTAATTAATGTTTAGTTGAGAATTAATTTTTTTGTTTGAAAAATCAATAGGTTTAAAGTTGAAGTACTTTGTAAAAAAAAAATGTTTGTTAAAGATTCATAATTTTAGATGGGAATTCGTCTTTTTGGTTTAAGATAATTTATCTGTTTCAGTTTAACTTCAATCTTTTCCGGATAAAAATGCAACTATTTAGTTAAAAAATTAATTTTCTTCAGTTCAAATTTTAACTTTTCGGGTTGAAAATCTAACTGTCTTCTAAAAAATTCGTCCTTTAAGCTTGAAAATTTTATTATTTAATTGAAAATACAACTCTTTTTTCAATTTAACAATTCAGTTAAAAATTCAACTATTTTGTTGAAAATTTAACGATTCTGTTAAAAATTCATTTTTATTGTCTAAAATTTAACTGTTTTATTGAAAAATCGTTCTTTCTAGCGAATAAGATAAATTTTCAACAAGATACATGAACTTTTAACTGAAAAAGATTAATTGTCATTCAAAAATATAATAGTTCAATTATCAGTAGAAAGAAATCTTCAACAACAAAAAAACGTATATCCAACAAAATATTTAAATTTTCAAGCAAAAATGAATTTTAAAATAAATAAATTTTTAACAGCAAAAAAATGATTTTTCTACCCAAAAAGAGAAATTTTTAACAAAATACTATATTCTCAACCAAACTGTTCAATTTTCAACTAAAAAAGATCAATTTTTCATTCAAAATAGAACAGTTATATGTTTAGTCACAAAAATTAAGTTTCAAGCAAATAAAATAAATTTTTTACGAAACAAATGCATTTTTATCTAAGAATATTACATTTCTACCAAAAAAGGCGAATTTCCTTTCAAATATCAGAAGTTTCAACTAAAAAAGATAAATTTTCAACAAAAAATGAAAAAGTTAATTAACAAAGAAGATGAGTTTTCTATCAACAAGATGAATTTTTAACAAAATACATTAATCTTAAACAAAATCGTTAAATTTTTAACCAAAGAAATGAATTTTCAACTAAAATGATGAATCTTAAAAAAATTATTCTTTAAACAAATAGTTGAATTTTGAACCAAAAAGATTAACTTTCTATCCAAAAAGACAAATTTTCAACCAAATAGTGAAATTTTAAACTAAAAAGATAAATTTTCAACAAAGGTTAATTTTCTACTAACAAATTGAGTTTTTAACAAAATATATTAAGTTTCAACAAAGTCCTTACATTTGTAAGCAAAGAAATGAATTTTCAGCTAAAATAATGAATCTTCAACCCAGAAAATGATCTTTCAAATAAATAGTTGGAATTTTCGGCTAATAAGGTAAACTTTAAACCAAAAATGGAATGTTGTATTTTCAGTCAACACAAAATTTTTTAACTGAATAGTTAAATGTTCAACAAAAGGAATTAATTTTCAACAAAAAAAAAAATTTTTTCTTCAAGAAGATTAATATTCTACTACAAAAGGCGAATTCTCACCAAAATGTATGAATTTTCAACTAAAAAATATGAATTTTCAACAACAAAATGCAATTGTTTTTGGTTCAAGTTAAATCTTTTTTGTTTGAAAATTCGACCATTTGTTTAAAGAATCAACAATTCGGTTACAAATGAAACTATTTTGTTAAAAAATACTCTTTCTTGGTCGAAAATTCAACTGTTTGATTGAAAATTCGTCTTTTTGGATTAAAAATTCATCTTTTACAGTAGAAACATAATTTTTTTAATTGAAATAAATAAATCAATTTGAAATTTCAATATGTAATTATTTCATTCTCCTTATAAAAGATTCGATGTCAAAAATGTTATAAGATTAAAATGCTGGTCTTTGAATATTGATGGTCAGGGAAAATGAAAAATTGGTCACGGAAAATCAGGGATTTTGAAAATAAAGTTTTTTGCCACCCTGCTATAACTTCTGTTCTATGAGAGTTAAAATTATTTGCTTGTTTAAAAGATAATTTAATCTAGTCTAATTGTAGAAAAACAAAAATATTTTAGACTTTATTCACTAAAAAAATTAAAACGTAACTCCTGAAATATTTACACTAGAACAATCTCTTTTTTTAAGCCGAGAAAACTTTACTTAATACTTGTTTCTCTCGAAAAAATTACATAAAATTATAATAAAAATGACCAAAACTGGGACTTTCGTAATAAAAAGTTTGATAAGAGATTTAAATGATCCAAGAAGATTATTATTATCAAAGAGCTATATATAGAATCAAGAAAAATCTGCCAAGAAGAATCTGACAAGAAGAATCTGCCAAGAAGAATCTGACAAGAAGAATCATTACCTACAAATGTATAATTTTCATAAACATTTTCTACGTATTTCATGGTTTTTGCCTGCACAATTAGCACACGTTAAATTTTAATTTGTATAATACACGACTATATAGAAGGTAATGAGAAAATTACCATTGCTATCATCTCTAGCTCGTCATTATTACTAAGATCATAAAACTGTAGCAAAAAATAACAATTTAAAATAATATTATCCTCCGGAAACTTATAGTAAATTATAAAATCTTCAAATTCATTTTTTAATTAATTAATGTAAATAATTAATTAATTAATCAAAAACTACATCACATTGACATTCCTTTTCTTTCCATTTTCAAGAAACTTTCCTTTTTTGTCGTTTTAAGCCTAAATGAGAAGTGAATTAATAAAGAACCTAATAACAAAATCCAGCCTATTATATTTTTGGTTAAAAATTCTATTATTTGGTTAAACAATTCTATTGAAAATTAGTTTTTCTTATTGGAAGTAAATTTTTTTAACTGAAAGTTTTCACTATTCCATTTGTGGTTGAAAATTCAACTATTTAATCTTTCATTGAGACTTAATCTTTTTTGGTTGGTAATTCAACTACCTGGTAGAACTGTTTTGTTAAAGATTTATTTCATTGGTTAAAGAATTAACCGTTTCGTTCGAAATTCGTTTTTTTTATTAATTGTTTTAACTGACATTTCAACTATTCTATTTTTGGTTGAAAATTGATCATTTTTTCTTGAAAATTGAACAATTTTGTTGAAAATTGTTTGTTTTTTTTTGTTAAAAATTAATTTTTTTATCTGTCAATTGAACTATTCTATTTTTTGTAGAAAACCGATTTTTTAAACATTTATTTTATTGGTTGAAAATTGAACTATTTTGTTGAAAAATGGTTGTTTTTTTCATTGTTCCAAATTAATTATATTAAATGACGATTCAACTATTTGCTTTAAAATTCAGTTTTTCTTGAAAATTTAACAATTTTGTTGAAAATTCGTTTCTTTTTTTGTTGAAAATTAATCGCGTTTAGTTAAAAAACAAACAATTTGGTCGAAAATTGATGTATTTTGTTGTGAATTCGTATTTATTATAGAAATTCATCAATTTGGTAAAATTTAATTACTCGGTTTGAAATTCATTTTTTCTTGAAAATTTAGATATTTTGTGGGAAATTTTTGTTTAGCATTGATCGTTTTTAGTTTAAAATTCAACAATTTCATGGAAAATTGATACATTTTGTTGTGAATTCATATTTTTTTGTAGAAAATGCATCCTTTTGGTTGAAAATTCAACTATTTGGTTTAAAATTAATTTTTCCTTGCAATCGTAAATATTTTGTTGGGAATCCGTATTTTTTTATTTTTTTTACCGGCAATGTAACTATTCCATTTTTGCTTGAAAACTGATCATTTTTTCTTGAAAAGTGAACAATTTTTATGAAAATTTGTTTCTTCTTCTTTTGAAAATTAATGTTTTTATCTAAAATGTACCTATTCCAGTTTTGGTTGAAAATTGATCATTTTTTCTTGAAAATTGAACAATTTTGATGAAAATTTGTTTCTTTTGAAAATTAATCTTTTTAACTAAAATGTAACTATTCCATTTTTGGTTGAAAATTGATCATTTTTTCTTGAAAATTGAATAATTTTGTTAAATTTTTTTTTTTTCTGACAATTCAACTATTCTATTTTTTGTTTGAAAATTGATTTTTTAAACATTTCTTTTAATGGTTGAAGATTGAACTATTCTGTTGAAAAATCGTTCCTTTTCTCATGGTTCAAAATTAATTATATTAACTGACAATTCAGCTATTTGGTTTGAAATTTAGTTTTTCTTGAAAATTCGTGTCTTTTTTTGTTAAAAATTAATCGCTTTTAGTAAAAATTCAACAATTTGGTTGAAAATTGATGTATTTTGTTGTGAATTCGTATTTTGTTGTAGAAAATTCTTCCTTTTAGTTGAAAATTCAACTATTTGGTTTAAAATTCATTTTTCCTTGAAAATTTAGATAATGTGTGGGAAATTTTTGTTATTGACAATTCAACATTTTTGTGGAAAATTGATGTTTTTTTTTTTGTGAATTCATATTTTTTTGTAGAAAATGCATCCTTTTGGTTGAAAATTCAACTATTTGGTTTAAAATTAATTTTTCCTTCAAATCGTAAATATTTTGTTGGAAATTCGTTTTTTTTTTGTTTGAAAATTATTATTTTTTTAAACTGGAAATGTAACTGGTCCATTTTTAGTTGAAAATTGATAATTTTTTCTTGAAAATTGAACAATATTTGAAAATTCGTTTCTTTTTCTGTTGAAAATTAGTGTTTTCAACTAAAAACTTAACTAACAAAATAAAAATCTCACTCAAAATTAAAGAATTTCTGTTTAAGGGGCTTTAAATTGCCCAACAAAATTTTTTACATACCAATACGATCATCAAATTCTATTTTGAAATAGAAAATAATCCACTGTTGGAGTCATACGTACCTGAAACACAAAATAAATGTGCACCTTAGTATTTAGTACAATAACATTTTTTTTATAATCAAGATAAAAATCTAAACTTACTTTAAAATTAACAAAAAAAAATAATTTAAATTTATTTGAATGTAAATTAAAATAATTTGAAGCATTTAATTAGTTTAAATTAATTATATCCTATAATCTTAATATATTTATTAAATTTTAAAATTGTATCACATAATACTTAAATAACCCACTTAACTATCCATCTGTGAATGGTTGAATTGCAATTAACTAAATTTGTTAAAAAATCGCGAAATTATGAAAATTGGGAATAATTATACAACAATTACGAGCGTTAATTATAAATAATGTTTTTTTCAGTCCGTATAAATATGTATGTATAAAAATGGAAATTTTTATATATGAAATTAAATAACGAAGTTCCTTATTTATGAAAGCACCTTTATAAAAGAATAACAAAATAAATTTAAAAATAAATTACGTACAGTTTTTTTTCTCTAAAATTTTCAACCACGTATCCCCCTTATATTTATTATAAAGTTTAAACCCCCAACCCCCAATCATAAACGAAAAATGTAATAGCTTATATTTCCACCAGGAAAATATTTCTATTTTTATTCATAAACATTTTAAATGGACCAAAAAAGACAATTTTGCAACCAAAAAGTTGCAGGGTGAACCAAAAATATTACATTTCTACCAAAAGAAATGAATTTTCAAATCTAAAAGACGAAATTCCAACAATAGTCAAATTTTCAACCAAGAATGATTTTTGGTTCAATAAAGAAAAAAATTTCATCAAAAATTTTGAACTTTCAAACCAAAAAGACGAGCTTCTTACAAAACAGTTGAATTTTAAACCAAATAATTGAATTTTCAAACAAGAAGATGAATTTTCAACCAAGAAAATTAATTTTCTACCAAAAAAAGGGAATTTTCAAAAAATTACATACATTTTCTATAAAACAGTTTACCAAAAAATATTTTAATTTTCAATAAAAAACAGTTAAGTTTAACAGAAAAATACGAATTTTCCCACAAAATACTTGAATCCTCAACTAAATAATTAAAACAGTTTTTTTTCAAAAGTGAATTTTTAATAAAAAAATTGTATTTAAAATCAAAAATAGTTGAATATGACCAAAAAGACCAATCTTCAACAAAAAAAATTGAATTTTTAATAAAAACTGATAATTTTTGAACCAAAGAGTTGCATTTTTAACCGAAAAAATTGATTTTATGAAAAAAAATAATTTTCAACAAAATGCATAAATTTTTAACCGAAAAGATTAGGTTTTATCAAAAAAGACGAATTTTTGACAGAATATATAAATTTCAAACCTAATAGTTCAATTTTCAACTAAAAAAGATCAATTTTCTACCGGAAATGGAACAGTGAAATTTTCAGTTCAAAAAATCAATTTTCAACCAAAAAGATGAATTTTCAACAAAAAATGTAATAGTTGATATTTTGAACCAAAACTATTTAAATTTTAAATTTAGAAAAGTTGAATTCAATAAAACGATGAATTTTCAACAAAACAGTTGAATCCTCAACTAAAACAGATTCATTTTTCAACCAAACAATTGCATCTTTAATCAGAAAAGACGAATCTTCAAAAAAGTTCATAAATTTTCATCCAAATTTGTGAATTTTGAACCAAAAGGATTAATTTTCTACCAAAAAAGGCCAATTTTCAAAAAATACATCAATTTTCAATTAAATAGTTGAATCTTCAACTAAAAAATATCAATTTTCTACCAAAAAGGTAATAATTAAATTTAAACCAAATATATGAATTTTTAACAAAAAAATTTACTTTCAACCGAATAGTTTACTTTTCTACCAAATTGTTGAATCTTGAACGAAACCAGATTAATTTTGAACCAACCAGTTGCATTTTTAACCAAAAAGGATGAATTTTCAACCACAAAGATTAATTTTTGACTAAAAAAGACGAATTTTTAATGAAATACATGAAATTTCAACCATAAAAGATCGATTTTCAGTAAAAAATATCAATTTTTTAAACTAAAAATAGAATAGTTACACACGTTAGTTTAAACAATTAATTCTCAACCAAAAAAAGAGAATTTTCAACAAAACCGTTATATTTCCAACAAAAGAGATGAATTTTCCAACAAAAAGATTAATGTTTTACCAAAAAACATGAATTTTCAACAAAATACATCAATTTCCAACAAAATTATTGAATTTTAAAGCTAAAAGGACGAATTATTTACAAAACGGTTAAATTTTCAGTCCACAAATATGATTTTTGAACAAAAAAGTTAATTTTCTATCAAAAAGTTAAATTTAAACCAAATACATCAAATTTTCAACTATAAAAGATCAATTTTCAGTAAAAAAAATATCAATTTTTTACTAAAAATAGAATAGTTATGTTGTTAGTTGAAAAAATAAATTATTAAACAACAACAAAAAAACGAATTTTCATCAAAATAGTTACATTTTCTGTATTTTTTGTATTATATTGAAAATCCGTCTTTTTGGATATTAAGCTTGTTCTTTGAAAATTCATCTTTTTGGTTTTGAATTCAACTAATTTTGTTCCAAACTCGTGTTTTTGGTTCAATCCAAATGGTAGAAAATACTTTATTTTAGTCAAAAATTAATTTTTTCAAACTGAAAATGTAACTATTTCATTTTTGATTGAAAAATTATATTTTCTAGTTGAAAATTCAGCTATTTCTTTTTAATTCATCTTTTTTGGCCGAAAATTTAACTACTTAGTTGGAAATTGAACTACTTTGCCAAAAATTTGTTTTTTTAGTTGAAGATTCATTTCTTTGCTTGAAAATTTGTCTATTTTGTCGAAAATAGTAAAAACTGAAATTTGAATTATTCCATTTTTGGTAGAAAATTAGTCTTCTTGGTTTAGAAGACATTTTTTTTGGTTAAAAACTTAACTACTTGGTTGAAAGTTAAACTACTTTGTAAAAAAATTAATTATTTAGTTAAAGATAAAGATTAATTTCTTTGGTAGGAAATTTAGTTATTTTGTTGAAAATAATGAAAACTGAGAGTTTAACTGTTCCATCTTTCGTCGAAATTTTTTTTTTTAGTTAAAAATTTAACTATTTGTTTCAAAATTTATCTTGTTTAGTTAAAAATTCATGTATTTTGTTGATAATTCGTGGCATACTTTACATCCAATTCGTTTTCATATAATTTAAAAAATAAACAATTCTGTAAGTCAACTTTTTTTCCGTGTGACGGCAGGGGGAAAAAATTGAGATTCGTTGATATAGTGGTGAGAGCGAGCAGCTAGGGTGGACGCAACAGGATCAGGGGTTTTGGCATCGATTAAACAAAACCACCCTATCTGGCTGGAATCTTCGTCCTTTCCACCCCCACCCCTCTAAATGTGGCCATGGCCACCCACTCATGTGCCACCTTCAGGCAAATAAATCCCCACAGGTCATGTCCACGTGAACTTATGAAGATAATTTACTGGCATGTTAATCATCTGTATGTATATTCTAGAACGTACATGTGTGCCAATAACATTTCGCTGAATAAACGATTCTGAACACAGTCTTGTGCGTGGCAGTTTACAGACACGCACAGCATTTTACGATTCCCAATTTCTCACGCATGTGAGTTAATTCGCGTGCGTGTTGCTTATAATTGGGAGATCAATCGTTTAAACCGATATTGTCACAGGCGATAAATCGCCCGGGCGTGTTCCAAATGCGTTAGAATCTTAAAAAGAAAAAAAATTTATATTAAGAGACGAGGTTTTTCTTTAACCACAAAATGGGCTACGGTCTTCCTTTAGGACAAAAAATGGGTCTAAAGAACTAGGCACGAAATGTACTTCGAACCATTTTAACAAACCGAAAGAACCAACTCAAATGAACAAACCCAAACGAACTAACTCAACCCAATTAACCCAAACGAACGAACCCAAACGAACCAACTCAAAGCAATCAACCCAAACGAACCAACTCGAATGAAGGAAACCATACGAACCAAATCAAACGAACCAACTCAAACGAACCAACTCAAACAAACCAACTCAAACCAATCAGCCCAAACGAACCAACCCGAATGAACGAACCCAAACGAAGCAAACCAAACGAACCAACTCAAAGCAATCAACCCAAACGAACCAAACCAAACGAAAAAACTCAAAGCAATCAACCCAAACGAACCAACCCGAATGAACAAACCCAAACGAACCAAACCAAACGAACCAACTCATAGCAATCAACCCAAATGAACCAACCCGAATGAACGAACCCAAACGAATCAACCCAAACGAACCAACTCAAGGCAATCAACCCAAACGAACCAACCCGAATGAACGAGCCCAAACGAACCAAACCAAACGAAACAACTCAAAGCAATCAACCCAAACGAACCAGCCCGAATGAACGAAGCGAAACGAACCAAACCAAACAAACCAACACAAATGAACCAACTCAAACCAATCAACCCAAACGAACCAACTCAAATGAAGTCGGGGGGACTAAGGGACTAAGGAAGTCATGACCTTAAGACACAGGTCATTTTTCAAGGTCATTCAGGGTGAACTTCTGATTTGTTGAAGATATTCATCCAATGAAGGCAAGATGTAAGCAGGATGTAGTCAACATCCAGCCAATAGGATATTAATATATAAAAAAAATCTGCCCGCCTCGCGGGCACATTCTCATGGCGCGCTTCGCGCGCGGCTCGCTTCGCTCGCAAGTTTGAGCGCGCCTAGGGCGCGCGACTGCTGGATCTCGCGCTTCGCGCTCGATCATATATTTATCTCGCGCTTCGCGCTCGATTATGTATTCACCTCGCGCTACGCGCTCGGGCGTATTTGCATCGCGCTTTACGCTCGGCTCCTCTAGATTTTTGAACTTCGTGTTCGACTTCGACGAAAAGAAAAAGTTTGTTTGCAAATATTATAAAATTATCAAAACCTCTACATATTAAGTGATTGTTAAATTTGTTTTTATTTTGGACTGAAAAGGAACTTTATTTACTCAAGGTTCTATCAACCTTAAGGAACACATTCTCATCCAGACACTCGCGCTTCGCGCTCGATATTTGATTTGAAAATCATTTGAACCTTGCGTTCCACGCTCGGTTCTGTGCACCGTATGATAGAAACAAAAAAGTTTGAGCGCACTTACGGCGTGCGATTTGGTAAATACACTGAGCGCGCACTTTGTGCGTCGTATTATATGTTCTTCATATACAAATTACTAAATTTGTATTTGATTTCAAATGAAAAGTAATGATATAATTCAGGCGACAAATTTTATTAGTTAACATTTTATTTTAGCTTGTGCCGTTTATCAAAAAAGTTAATTTTTTCATTTTGAATATATTCTTACCACAAAAATTGATTACGGGTTTGTAAGTCTTTTTTGAATGCACAATTTTTGTTCATTTATATGTTTTCGTACCTTGCATTGTTTTTTCAAAAATTTGATTTTTTTTACTTTCAATGTTATTTTCACGAATAAAACAAAAACCACGTATCCTATCGAAACATGAGTCACAATAAATTTGTACCTCTTCCTTGGATGAACAAATTTTGTTTCGGTCATTTTTTCGTAGCTGGTAATATTCGTCTGAAAATTTGATTTTTCTATTTTCAATGCTGTTTTTTACGAATAAAACAAAAACTACGCGTCATATCAAAAAGTGAATGATAAGAAATTTGTAGATCTTTTTTAGGTGCACAATTTTGGTGAGATGAACTTTTCTGGTATCTTGCATAGTTTGACAGCAAAATGGCTTTTTTGATTTTTCATTGATTTTTTGTGCGATCAAAATTTGAATTTTTTATTTTTCAAAAAATTCAAAAAGTTGTTATGAAAATATTATAGGGTGTTCAGGAATCAACGTTTTTCTCCTCTTGACTTTTTTCATATCGTGCGTTTTTCGGCTTAAAATGTTCATTTTCGTTTGTTTTTTGGAATTTTGAAAATGCTATAACTCCAGTAATTTTTTTTTTATCACGAAAAGTCATAAGAATATTTTGTTCGTCATTTTGCGTACTGATAATAACCGTACATAGAATTTTCAAATCTTCAAAAAAAGTGGTCTAAAAAATTTTCAAAATGTGCTCACTTTTTGGATTTTCATCCAAAATAGCTGGTTAACGAACTCGTTCTCTATTTTTCGGCCATAAAAAAGTGTGCCAAAGCTCAATCAAATCTGATCATTTTTTCGAAAGTTATCGTGGCTACAGACAGACAGACAGACTACAGACAGACAGACACCTTCGTAAAAATCGTTTTTTCTAGCGCAGGGGGCCTCAAAACGTGGAGATTTGATGAAAACCGACTATGTCAAATTTTACATAAAACCAATACCTTCTCATTAGAATGAGAATGTAAAAAGATACGAGAAGTTTGTTGCCAATATGTATTGGGATAGTTGGTTTGGTTGAGCTCGTTTCGATTGGTTCGTTTGTGATGGCTCGTTTAGGCATGCTTTTTGCGTTAGTTCCTTTGGGTTGGTTCGTTTGGTTTGGTTTGTTTGGGTTACTTCATTCGGGTTGGTTTGTTTGGGTTCGTAAATTCGGGTTAGTTCATTTGGGTTGATTGCTTTGAGTTGGCTCTTTTGGGTTGGTTCGTTTCATTTGGTTTCTTTGGAATCCTTCATTGGGGTTGGTTTTTTTGGGTTGATTGGTTTCAGTTGGTTCATTTGGGTTGGTTCGTTTGGATTGATTCGTTTGGGTTCGTTCATGCGGGTTGGT
>CAKNYM010051295.1:13771-25620 GCA_932195095.1 Andricus curvator
GATTGATTCGTTTGGGTTCGTTCATGCGGGTTGGTTCGTTTGGGTTGATTGCTTTGAGTTGGTTCGTTTCATTTAGTTTGTTTGGGTTCCTTCATTCGGGTTGGTTCGTTTGGGTTGATTGCTTTGAGTTGGTTCGTTTAGGTTGGTGAAAACTGGGGGGGGGGGGCTTCCAGAGCGCAATAAATTTTGTAGGGATCATTTCTTTCTCTGATATACTGTTTTTAAGATATTGGCCTAGGTTTGTTAAAATGGTTCGAAGTTTAACCACGTCTGTAACTCGAAAACTATCCTTCACGGACTATATTTTTACAAATTTTGATCAAAAACGACAGTAGAAATCTATTTCGTGTACATTTTGTGCCTAGTCCTTTAAGATAAGCAGGATCTGCAAAAAATCGAGAATGAGTTTTTTATATCGTTGGAATCGTAGAAAAAAGATACATCAGTTTATGATAATCGTTTTTTAAAACTGTTAATATAATTAAAAATAATTTTTTAATAATTATTGTAAAAAAGGCGGATCTACAATTCTGGCCAGTCGTGTTTGGTAAGAAAGCACGATCTGCAGATTGTACGGATCTGCGCCAAGTTGAACACCAAATCCAGCCAACCAAACATAATTTTATTGAATTAACAAAAAATGTGTTATTGTATACGTATTTCAATTTATATAAAATTTTTTCAAGATAACATTTTTGGCCCGATCTGCGTTTTTTATAACAAATTAACCATTTTTGCAGAAATGAGAAGATCAAGTGTAAATTACCCACCAACAATCAAAACGAATTTTGAATTAGCAAATAATGATTTGAACAGTTTTCATCGATTATCTCGGTTTGCTATTTTTAAGGGTGCCAAAAATCAAGTCTCTGGAAAAATAAACTTTTCTATGATTTTAAGAACTGAAGAAATACTATCAGTAACTTTCTATGAAAGAAAAAAACAATTTATTACGAAAAAAGTTAAAAACTTACGAAAAATAATTGTTTTAACAATAGTTTTTGTGATTGAATTTGTTCTCACGGATGCTCCTTACCAATTTTTACAAAGTGGTTCGATTTTAATAAATTAGAGCTTTTTCGGGGAAACATTCTCCACAATTCTGTTTCCAATTCAGACAATAAGTGAATAATCTTCAAATACAGATATTTGTTTAAAAAATTTTTTAACGATTTCAGCCTTGAAGAATTTATTTTCGAAATTGGAAAAAGTATGAATGTTTTCTCCGAAAAAATAAACCATCATTTATGAAAATTCAAGCATTTTTCCAAAATTGGTAAAAAGCGATAGTAAAATAAAATTCAATTGCATCAGTAATATTATTCTCATTCTTAAAATCTGATTTTTGGCACGACAACCACTTTAAAACTAAAAAGGGGCTTAATTTAAGGTGTAAAAAAATCAAGACTCTTATTTAATTCGCTTCAATAAAATTAATTTAAGTACCATATTCCTAATATTTTAAGCCAAAATATATTTCATTTTTAACAAAATAGTTGAACTTCCAACCAAAAAAGATGAATTTTCAACCCAAAAAAATAAATCTTCAACAAAAGAGTTGAATTTTGAAACTAAAACGTCGAATTTTTTGGAAAACATTTGGCTTTTAAACCCAGAAAAATGAATTTTCAAATAAGGTAATTTGCAACCAAGAAACATGAATTTTCAACCAAACAGAAAAGTTTCAATCAAACAAAATTAATTTTTAACCAAACAATTGCATTTACAACTAAGCAGTTGAAATTCCAAGCAAAGGAGACAAATCAAAAAAAAAGTCCAATTTTTTAGAGAACGTTTTACTTTCAAATCCGAAAAGATGAATTTTCAAAAAGAGGTCATTTTCAACCACATAGTTGAATTTTCAACCAAAGAAAATTAATTTTTAACCAAATAGTTGTATTTACAACCAAATACTTGACATTTAAAGCAAAAGAGACGAACTTTTAAACAAAAAGATGAATTTTCTAGAAAACAGTTGAATTTTTCAACCAAAAATATGAGTTCTTAACAAAGAAGTTCAACTTTCCACCAAGTAATTCAATTTCAATAAAGACGAATTCTCAACAAAAAATGTGAAAATACTTGAAAACAAAACAGATTTTAATTTTAAATACAAAATAGTTGAATTCGACAAGAAAAGACGAATTTCCAATAAAATAGTTGAATCCTCAATCCAAAAATAGAAATTTTCATCAAAATAGTTAATTTTCAACCAAAATAGTTGAATTTTCAAGCCAATAAGATCAATTTTCAACAAAACCGTTGAATTTGCATCCAAAAAGGATAACTTTTTAACAAAATTCTTGAATTTTGAAAAAATAATTCTATTTTCCACAAAATAATACAATTTTTAACCAAAAATATTAATTCTCCAACAAAAATATTATTGTTGGATTTCCTCATAGGGCTCTAATAATTCAGTTCACATTTAAGCGAAAAAATGAGACAAAAGTTGAACTTTCTTGAAAAAAAAAGAAAAAAAGAGGTACTTAAAAAATATAATAAGCAAAAAATACACAGAAAAAAAGTATCGTTTTTGTTACGGCTTGCTCTTGTTATACCTTAATTTAAGCCTGCTTTTAGTCTTAAAGCTAGAATTAAACCCATTTTTATCCTTGAAGAAGAGCCTAATCCTATTTTTTGGCTTAAAACAAGGCCGAGTTTCCTAATTAAAAACTTTTTTTTCTGTCTATTAAGAGAGAACAAAAGAGTTATATTTTAGTAAATAATTAAATTTGAAATTGTCTAAAGACATGAATGTGCCAAGAATTCATTCATATTTTACCTGAGTTTTTAAAGTAAACCAATATTTTATGACTTTTTGAGTTTCAAGCTAAAAAAAATCGTTAATTCAAAAAATCAAGCGCCTCTATTAATCTCGCTTTTTAATGTCAATTAAAAATATGGGGAAAATCAAAATGAATATAGTTTTAATTTTTTGAAATAGTAATTACTTTGTCTACAACCGTTGCACTGATATAGGACTATCAAATTAAATAAGTCTTTCACTTTTCCCTTTATCTTTAATAATAATATTATCGATAATTATAAATTAAATTTTATGTTTATTTTTCGTTGCAGTTCTTTAAAATGCCTCTTGAAAAAATGCCTCGTCTTTAGCAAGTAGTTTTTTCAAAATCCCAGACTTTTCCATGACAAAAAAAATTTCTGTTTATGTTTTGTTCAAGCAAATGGTCTTTTTTCGTCAATTTGACTGAACTAAAAATGTACCAGTGAAATATTTCATGGGACACATCAAGCTTTTCTTTCTTTAAGATATTTTTTTTAATTGAACCAAAAATAACTTCAAAATGAATAAAACCATTGTAAATTAAATAAAACTTTTCATTAGAACCAAAACCCCATTTCTTTGAACCAAAGAAACTTTTCTTTGAAAGAGAGAAAATGAAAATGATGGTTTGTTTCAAAGAATATTTTTCCTGAGTGTCCAGCAAATGGCCTTTTTCGCCTAACTGGACTGGACTAAAAATGAATCAGTGAAATATTTCGTGAGGCACCTGAGCTTTCGTGATATAGCGCACAGTATGGGCGGTTCAAAAGCTCCCCTATCGACCAATGGTGAACATTCAAGGGTTGAAACCAGCTTTTCTCGCTTTTGCGCTGTACTTTCTATATCAGCCATGTTGATTAGATGGCCCTGGCAACTCCCCCATTTTTGACGTCCGACCAACGGGAATTCCGTCGTGTAACACGACTCGGAATCACAGAGATAATCCGCTACTTTATTTTCTTTTTTTTCCATCGCCACCATTATTTACGTTTACGAGTATAAGACGATCGATCCTGTCCAGAAGCTCTAAAAGCTATTCCTACCAAATTATAATCGGAAGATTTTATCTAATCTTAAATCACATTTATTTACTGTCTATGATAGTTGTTAGCACAATAAATAAAACGCCGAAACAGATCGTTTCAACAAAGCAGATTCATTTTTAACCAAACTAATTTTGAAGAATTGGAAGGAATTTTCAAGAGCTTTATAAAATTTGGTCGGGAATAGCCTGAGGAAACTTTGGAGAAATGTACACATTTTTACTATTATTACTAGTCTGCTGAAGGCTGGTCCCCTCCTCAGTATACAACACAAACCAACCATGACTCTTCCGGTCAAGACAGTCAGTCCCGCCCGACCGGTCGAGTGGGACTGACGTTATAACTGGACTCTCCACCTTGTCACGACTAATTATTTTGGTCATGATTTTTACTCGCAAAATACGTTTTTCGCATCAAGTTGGTAGATGGGCGTATATTTTAAAGAATGAACAATACAAAAAATAGAGTAGCCTCGGAATGGATGGAAACTTTGGTTGACGAAAGGCATGTTTCTGGTAAAGGTAAAGGTAAAATTTCAGGTGGTGAATGATTCTAAGGAAAGACAATTACGAACAGCAATGTACGAAAGGAAACTAGATATCTTATGTGCGCCTAAATGAAAGAAAAAAATTGGGAGTTAAAAGAAGGACTCGAACTGTGGTCAGGAGTAGACAGCGAATCAGATGGATTCCAAGGAGTCAGTCTGATTATGAATGAGAAATCAAAACAGGATGTCAATAGGCCTAAATTACGAGCAGCAATGTGCGAAAGGAAACTAGATATCTTATGTGCGCGTAAATGGAAGAAAAAATGGGGAGTTAAAAGAAGGACTCGAACTATGGTCAGGAGTAGACAACAAATCACATGGATGCCAAGGAGTCAGTCTGATTATGAATGAGAGATCAAAACAGCATGTCAAGGGGCCTAACTTACGAGAAGCAATTACGTGAAGCAATGTACGAAAACTAGATATCTTACGTGCGCCTAAATGGAAGAAAAAAATAGGGAGTTAAAAGAAGGACTCGAACTATGGTCAGGAGTAGACAGCGAATCATATGAATGCCAATGAGTCAGTTTGATTATGAATGAGGGATCAAAACATCATGCCAACGGTCCTAAATTTGTATCTCTCAGATTGCTGTGGGTTAGAACAAAAGTGGGAACCAGAAGACTATTTATCATAGCGTGTTACGCCCCAGTTAATGGTGAAAGGAGTGAAGTAAAAGACGCCTTCTGGGACACTTTAAATGGTACTATATATTTTTCTTCAAAAAGTCGCACAAAGTCGAAAAAAAGTCCAAATCAATTTAATAATCTGTTAAAAAAAAAGAAACGTTCAGTCACTGGCGGAAAAGCTAATCAAGCATGAAACCCAGCCGTTTACATTGCATTTCGAGTGGTCACTAAAAAGTTCTTGACAGAGACGGCAATAAGTGTCATTCACCTGACTTGCGAACTTTCCCTCTGACTTTCATGACACGAGAAAAATTTACATGAATTTTAGACAAGTAATGATTTTTTACCAAGATGTGGACGCCGCTATTCAGTCAAGAATAGGATATTCTATACCTTTCAAAAATTATACAATCCGCGATTTGTCAAAAGCGCGGTACTGGAAACATTTTCATTCATGCGAAAGAATTAGACAAATACTTATCAACTCTTTTCGGGATTTTTCTTATTCAAAAACACAAAATGGATTTCGAGTATAAATTTTTTTTATGATTGAGGATACAAATTTATTTTATAATCGCAAAAACACTTGTATTTTTAACCAAATAATTGAAATTATTAGAAGACAGTCGAATTTTGAACAAAAAAATCTAAATTTTCAAGCCAAAAGTTTCTGTCAAAATAGACGAATGTTCAACAAAACCGGTTAATTTGAGACCAAAATAAATTACTTATTAACAAAATACTTGCATTTCCAACCAAATAATTAAATTTTCAACAAAATACTTGAACTTTTGACCAAATACTTGAATTTATCCCTAGAAAGATGAATTTTTAACCAAATGGTCAAATTTTTAAACAAAGTTGAATTTTCAACAAAAATATGAATTTTCATCTGAAATTATAAATATTAAACTGGAACAGTTAAATTTTCAGTACAAAAAAAAACGAATTTTTAACTAAAGAGATGAATTTGCAACTAAAATGATGACGCTTTAACAAAAATATAATTTTTTAACAAAATGGTTTAACCTACAACCAAGTAGATCAATTTTCTATAAAAAAAATTGATTCTTATCCAAAATTGTAATAGTATATATTTCAACCAAAAAAGATTTTAATTTTAAATCAAAAACAGTTGAATGAAACAAAAAAGATGAATTTTCAACAAAATGGTTGAATCCTCAACCAAAGAAGATTAATTCTCAAACAAACAGTTCCATTTTTATCGAAAAAATATGAAATTTCTATTATAACCTATACATTTTTAAACCATAAAGACGAATTTTCAAAAAAATTCTAGTACTTTTAACTGAGAAATATTTTAGTTGAATTTAAAAAAAAATATAAATTTTGTGTCCAAATAGATTAATTTCCAACAAAACAGTTGAATTTTCAAAAAAAAAATGTCTTTCTATCAAAATAATTGAATTTTCAAAAAAAATACATGAATTTTCAAACAAATAGTTCAATTTCCAACTAAAAAGATAAATTTTCATATAAAAATGGAAAAGTTTAATTTTCATTTCAAAAAATTAATTTTCAACAAAGAAAGAACTAATTTTGAATAAAGACAAAATGAATTTTCAACAAAATAGTCAAATTTTCAACCAAAGAAATGAATTCTTAACGAAAAATGTAATATTTGAATTTTTATCCGAAAACCTTAAATTTTGAGTTAAAAAAATTATATTAAGAAAAAAAAAGAAATATCCAGCACAGAGATTAATTTTTAACTAAAATGATGAATCTTTAAAACAAAAATTATTTTTTAACGAAGTGGTTCAACCTTCAACTCGGTAGTTCAATTTTCACTCAAAAAAATTAATTTTTAATGAATAATGTAATAGTAAATATTTTAATTAAAAAAGATCAATTTTTAATCAAAAATGGAAAAGTTACAACCTCAATGGAAAAAACTAATTTTAAACAAAAAAAATCGAATTTTCAACAAAATAGTTCAATTTTCAACCAAAGAGATGAATCTACAACCAAAAAAATATATTTTTAACAAAGAAGTTCAATTTTTAGCCAAGTAGTTGAATTTTAAAACAAAAAAGGTCAATTTTCAACCAAAAATGAAAAAGTTACATTCTCAGTTGAACATATTAATTCAAATAAAAAAAAAACTCATCTTCAACAAAATCGTTAAATTTTCAACGAAAGAGATAAAGCTCAAAAAAAAAAAAAATTTCGAATAAACAAGTTCAACTTTACCCACGTATTGAATTTTCAACCAAAAAAGATTAATTCTCAACGAAAAATGTAATTGTTAAAAAAATTAATTAAAAAAAATAACGAATTTTCAACAAAATAGTTCAATTTTCAACCAAAGAGATGAATCTACAACCAAAAAAATATATTTTTAACAAAGAAGTTTAATTTTTAGCCAAGTAGTTGAATTTTCAAACAAAAAAGATCAGTTTTCAACCAAAAATGGAAAAGTTACATTCTCAACGACAAATGTAATAGTTAAAAAAATTAATTAAAAAAAAACGAATTTTCGACCAAAGAGATCAATTCTCAAAAAAAAAATTCTTAACAAATAATATGTAATAGTAAATATTTCAACCGAAATTTTCAACAAAAAGTTAACTTTCTACCAAATCAGTTGAATTTTGAACCCAAAAAGAAGAATTTTCAACAAAACAGTTAAATTTTCAACCAAAAAAGATGACTTTTTAACCAAATTGTTGAATTTTCAAAAAAAGAATGAAAATTCCCACCAAACAGTAGAATTATTAGCCAAAAAAGATGAATTATGAACCCAAAATATAATAGTAAACTTTTGAAATAAAAAGAATTTACTGTCAGCCAAAAAAGATGACCTTTTGCAAGATTTTTTTCAAAATCCTGACTTTCCCTAGCCAATAAAATGCCTTGACTTTTCCCCTGATTTCCAGGTTTTCCCTGACCTACGGCCACCCTGATAAAAAATTAATTGCCAGAAAAACGAGTTTTTGAATGCACATCATTGTACACCTTTCACGCTTATAATCTTCTTTCTATACATGGAAAAATGCGCAATGAAGAATATGATTTACAATCCGCGTGAAGAATTTATAGCTTTTCTAACTCGGAATGTTTTAATTAACATTCAAACTAATTGGGATCTTTATTATATTTTTTTTAAACAGTATAGGCACTTCTTTGAAAAATTGTTCTCTTCTCTTTCAAAACCATTTTAAACTTGACGCTTTTTCAAAACCTTTTTTTCCTTTGAGTACATACTGACCAGAAAAAATTTTATTACATCGTTCAATCGTTACGATAAGTCCTGCCCTCGCGATTTCAGACTGAATAGAAAAAATCGATTATGTAATTTCCGAGGACATTGAAATACAGCAGAAAAGGGGGCATGCAGCTGCATGCTTCACACTTTAGAGATCAAAAATACTGTCACAAATTTTTAAAAATGTCATAAAATTTTTCAACTATTAAAAATAAATTGCAATGTTTATTTAAAATTAATTTCTGATGTTAAATTTCGCCGATTACTGTTCAAATAATTTTTGGTGAAAGGAGAAAAAAATCTGTCTGGGCCCGGATTTGAACCGGGAACGCCACTATTCACGCGTGGAGCGTTTAATCAATTACACCGGGGTCACGCGGGACTGCATCTTTGTAACCTGTGAAATTTTAGCGAATAATTTTAATCTGAACGAATTCACCGAATCTGAATATCATTTTAGAGTACTGATGTTATTTATTATAATACTCAATAACATCAGTACTCTAAAATTATATTCAGATTTGGTGAATTTATTCAAATTAGAATTAATCACTAAATTTTGACGGGTTACAAATATGAAGACCCGCGTCATTTTGTGAAACTAGGAAAAACAAGAAACGATCTGCCGTGGCCCCGGTGGCGTTATTGGTTAAACGCTCTACTTGTGTATAGTGGCGTTCCCGGTTCAAATCCGGGCCGAGGCAGATTTTTTCTAGTTTCTCCAAAAATTATTTGTCCAGTAATTGGCAAAATTTAACTTCAGAAATTAATTAAGTAATTAGCCTGAACGACAAAATAACATCAGTACTCTAAGTTTATTTCAAATTTTATAATTTAGTCTATAAACGGAATGTATAAGCCTGTAGCTTATTCACAGTCCTGCCCTTTTTCTCATTTTTCCACTTAAATGCGAACTGAAGTAATGGAAACCAAAAAGAAAATTATTATTATTAATTATTATTATTTATTAATAATAAAAAAAAGATTAATTATTAATTAATTATTATCAATTATTATTTATTATTATTGATTGTTTTCTATTGAAAAGTCTACTATTAAATTTTGGTTAGGAGTTCTTTTTTATTTAAAAATGGTATTATTTGGTTCAAAATTGAATTATTTTTTTGAAAATTCAACAATTTTGTTAAAAAGTCATATTTCTTGGTTGAAAATTCAACTTTTTTTGTTGAAAATTCGTCTTTTTGGATTGAAAACTTAACAATTTAATTGAATTTTTTTTATGCTTAAATTTTTTTTTTTTTTTTTGAAAATTCAACTATTTTCTTGAACATTCATCTTTTTGGTTTGAAAATTCATCTCTTTCTGTAGAAATTTCCCTTTTTTGATTAAAAATACAACTGGCTGGTTAAAAATTAATCTGTTTTGGTTAAAAACTAACTTTTTTTGTTGAAAATTCAAATTTTCGGGTTGAAAATTGAACTGTTTTGTAGAAAATTTGTATTTTCGGCTCGAAATTCAACAAATTAGTCGAAAATTTGGCTTATTTGAAAATTTATATATTTTGTTGAAAATTCGTTTTTTTTTCTAGAAAATCAATTTTTTGTGTTAAAAATGAAACTGTTTGGTTGAAAATGCATCTTTCTAGATTGTAAATTAAACTCCTTGCTTGAAAGTTCTACTGCTTTCTTAAAAGTTCATTTTTTTGGTTTGAAAGTCATAATTTCACTTAAAAATTCGTTTTTTTTTTTAATTAATTTTGTTAAATAAAAATTTAACTATTTTGTTAAAAATTTAACTGTTTTATAGACAATTCGTGTTTTTGGCTTAAAAATTAACAATTTGGTATAAAATAAAACTATTTGGTACAAAATTAAACTAGTTTGTTGTCGAAAATTCGTCATTTTGGATTGAAAACTTAACAATTTAATTGAAATTTTTGTTCTTGCTTAAAAAATATTTTTTTTTTAATTGAAAATTCAACTTGTTTATTGTAAATTCATCTTTTTGATTTTCAAATTTATCTCTTTCTGTAGAAATTTTATCTTTTTTGGTTAAATATGCAACTGTCTGATTAAAAATTAATCTTTTCCGATTAAAAATTAACTTCTTTGTTGAAAATTCATATTCTGGGGTTAAAAATTCAACTGTTTCGTAGAAAATTTCTATTTTCGGCTCGAAAATTCAACAAATTAGTAGAAAATTTAATTTATTTGAAAATTTATATATTTTGTTGAAAATTTGTTTTTTTTTGTAGAAAATCCATTTTTTTATGTTAAAAATGAAACTGTTTGGTTGAAAATTCATATTTCTAGGTTAAAAATTAAACTCCTTGGTTGAAAGTTCAACTGCTTTCTTAAAAGTTCTTTTTTTTTTGGTTGAAAAATCATAATTTCACTTAAAAATTCGTTTTTTTTTGTTGTTTGAAATTAATTTTGTTAAATAAAAATTTAACTACTTTGTTGAAAATTTAACTGTTTTATAGACAATTCGGGTTTTTGGCTTGAAAATTAACAATTTGGTATAAAATCAAAATTTTTTAGTACAAAATTAAACTATTTTGTAGAAAATTAGTTTTTTTAGTGATAGTTAATTCTCCTCAATGAAAATTAAACTGCTTCATTAAAAAAAATATATAAACTGAAAATTAATCTAATAAAATTTGGACTAACATCATATATATTGTTTAACCTATTTAGATGGAATTTTTTAAAATGTCTTTTTTTAGTAGAAAATTCATCTTCTTGATTGAAAATTCAACTATTTTGTTAAATTTTGTAATTTATTTAAAATTCATCTTTCTGGTAGAAAAATTAATTATTTGGTTATAAATTTAACTGTTTTGTTGAAAGCTCATATTTTTCGCTTGAAAATTCAACATTTTGAATTAAATTTTTTTTTTATTGACAGAAAAATTTTTCTTAGTTGCAAATTCCCCTTATTCATTTAAAAATTTATCTCTTTTGGTAGAAATTTCATCATTTTTGGTAAAGGTTTTGGTTGAGAATTCAACTATTTTGTTGGAAATTCGTCCTTTTTGGTTCAATTCAATTGTTTTTTATTTAAAATGATAATCTTTTCTGGGTTAACATATCAACTATTACATTTATTGGTTGAGAATTCATCTTTTTGGGTTGAAAATTCATGTACTTGGTTGAAGGTGAACTACTTTAATATATAAACCAATTTTTGGCAAAAAATGGAATTAAAATGTTAGTTAAAACTATAAATTTTCAATAAAAAAACGAATTTTCAACAAAACAGCTCAATTTTCGAACGCATTTTTTTGGCTGAAGATTCATCATTTTAGTTGAAAATTTTTAATATTTGTAATTGGAGACTCTTCAATATTGAATGTGTGTAATAGGAAATGATGGATTTTTTATTGTTTTTTTTTTGCTGGAATTGTTGTATTTTGAAGATTGGAAATTATTAAATTTTGAAGATTTACAATGTTCAATTCTTCCTTATTTTAAATTTACAATTGAGGATTCAATAATTTGGAATGTTTACAGTATAAAATTATGTAATTTGAAACTTTTTTTTTAATATGTGGTTCAATTTTGAAGATTTACAGTGGAAAACTCTTCAACTCTAAATATTTCCAATTGAAGACTCTTTAATATTTAATGTGTATGATAGGAAATGAAGC
>CAKNYM010051295.1:25630-36511 GCA_932195095.1 Andricus curvator
GATTTACTCTTCATTTGTTTTAAATTTACAATTGGGGATTCAATAATCTGGAATGTTTACAGTTTAAAATTATGTAATTTAAAACATTTTTTTTAACATGTGGTTCAATTTTGAAGATTTACAATAGAAAATTCTTCAATTCTGAATATTTGCAATTGAAGACTCTAATATTTAATGTGTATAGGGTAAGGAGGGGCAGCGCCGACCGGTGGGGCAAAGGTAACTTTGCTTATAACATCGCTATTATTTAACAATTTTCATTCTACTTTGCATTAAATAAATCTATTTTATTATAGAGATAGCGTTACTTACTGAAATCTTGAAAATTGACGTTGTAAAAGAAAAATTATGCAGAAAACAGTTTTGACAACGAAAGAATGGAAGATTCGCTGGCAGAAATGTAAAGTTTTCGACGTTAATGGCAATACTTACAGTATGAAAATTTGATATTTTGACAGATAAAACAATATCACATTATGTCATTATAATAATTGAACGTAATACAAGTCCAAAGTGTATTTAATATCGTAAATAATTAAGGCCTCACCAGTGGGGCAAGCCCGACCAAAATAATAGTTTACACGTGCTTAGGTTATAAACGTATCATAAGTTTTGTCGATAAGTCATCGGTAATGTAGAACAGCCACTTATCTTCTGGGCTACATGCAAGAAACTCTATTATATATTATTATTTTAAATCCGGTCGGTAGAGCGGGTGTTTTGTATTGGTACGGTAGAAACCTTTGCGCGTACTCCGTCTCTAGTTGAATGTCAACTAATAAGAGGTTATATCACAGCTATCACTATTTTTATTAAAAATAACTTATTCTTCTTGCTGAATATGTTTAAAGGTAATTTTTCCAATACATAAAATAACACAGACGCGGAACATCATGTTTTCCACTCTTCAGATGTTTTGATTTTCATAAAAAGCTGCGGTTGGCTTTGCCCTCCGGTGTGGGGCAAAGCCGACGAAATACAGCTTGTCAGAAATAATTCAATTATTAAATCATTCTTTTATTCATGTAATTGTTACTTATAGAAATATGATGTACAATAATGGAGGACTCGAAATGAAAAAAAATGGATCAATTCCACATCTTATTAACTTTAAAAAAATCATTGACTGTTAACTGGTCGGCGCTGCCCCTCCTTACCCTAATAGGAAATGATGCAATTTTGAATACTTATTTCTGGAATACTTAAATTTTGACGACTTACAATTTTAAATTCTGCAACTTTTAACATTACAACTGAAGATTCATTAATGTGGATTGTTTATAGTTTAAAATCATGTAATTGCGAACTTTTTTTGGAATACGTAGTTCAGCTTTTGAGATTTACAATGGAAAATTTTTCAATTTTGAATATTTGCAATTGGAGACGCTTCAATATTTAATGTGTATATAATAAGAAACGATGGAGGAATGATAAATAAATAAGCAATGATGTAGAATGTTTACAGTTTAAAATGATGTAATTCTGAACGACTTCTTGGAATATGTAATATAATTGTAAAGATTTACAATAAAATATTCTTTATATATATATATATATATATATATACCATTAAACCATTTCCCTTTCAGGGTACGCGTGACACTACCCGATTCGGGTAGTGTTTCTAGGTTTTTCTTGTAGTTATAAATAACTACAAGTGTGGGCTCACCACACCCACGATGTGCCAACAGCACTCATGTCAGTATTCTTGAATGGTCACCCATCCAAGTACTAACCTCGTCCAACGCTGCTTAACTTCAGTGATCTGACGAGAACTGGGTTTTTCAGCGTGGTATGGCCGTTGGCTCAATTTTGAATATTTGCTATTGCGAAGACCCTTTAATATTTAATATGTATAATAAGAAATGATGCACTTTTTAATGCTTTTTCTCGGATTATTTCAATCGTAAAGATTCAAAATTTTAAATTCTTAAATTTTTAAGATTTAAGATTAAATATTCATTAATGTGGACTATTTATAGTTTAAAATCATGTAATTTTGAACCTTTTTTTTTGAATATATAGTTCAATTTCGAAGATTTGAAATGGAAAATTTTTCAATTTTGAATATTTGCAATTGTAGGCGCTTCAATATTTAACGCATATAAAAAAAATACAACAAGTTACTGTTTTCACAAAATATCTGTAGCTGTATATTTAGTTCCTGTTTTAAGGAACTTCCTTAAACACTGCATCTAATTTTAAATGATCCTAAAGTTAGCAAAAAATTATTTTGATGTCGATTTAACATAATGAGAATGTGATATTCCAATTCAAACTAAAGAATTTCAATTCAAGTGCACAGAGAAACAATTTTCATTTTAAACAAAGAAACGGCATCAAAATGTACTGAAACAAAATTGAACCATTATTGGTTCATGAATTCCTGAAATTAAAAAAAAAAAATTTCAAAAAAAAAAAAAAATTGTTGGACACAAATAAAAAAGAGGAAAGAAAAATGAGAAGGCAACCAACCAAATCCCCTTCCTTCTCTTTTTTTATTTCTTTCGTCTTCTTTATTTTGATTATTATCAAATCACAATACAAAAACATTCATAATATTTAAAGACGAAATAAATAAAAAAAGAGAAGGAAGGGGATTTTGTTGGTTGCCTTCTCATTTTTCTTTCCTCTTTTTTTCTGTCCAAAGAAATTTTTTTTTTTTCAAGTTTTTTTTTTAATTACAATAGGAGCATTGTATGGTGGTTGTCCAAATTTGGTCGTTGGATTCTTGTTTTTATTTTCAGGAATTCTATACATTAACTTGAGTATTGGACGTTAAATAGGATTTTGAATTTGATTTTAATCTAACTCAAAATTCTTAAATTTTAATAATTGGTTCATATATTGAGCAATACGAATATTGAAACCAATTCAATTGTTTTTCAGTTTTGACATTGATCAAGGGAGTGAACATAACTGAAGTTCAAAATGAGTTTGTAAGAAAATGACCAAAGACAAAATTGAAACCATACATTTTTCTGTGTGGAAACAGACTGACATACGAATAAACTCACGTATACTAATAAACTCACGTATGCTAATAAACTGGCGTTTACTAATAAACTGTCAATTGCGTGGTAGAAAAAAATCAAGAGACAAAAGCACGCGATAAGTGAACGGAAACATAGGAGCTTCAATGTGGACAAAGTCAATATGAATTTGAATATTATTATATGATATAATGGTTAAAGGCAATGGACCTTATCCGACTTCCAAGTATAATTATTTGCAAGAATATGGAAGAAATTTGGAACACAATCGACTAAAGAATCGAAATTCCAATCAAATCAACCACACAAAAAACTAAACTTATGATTGTTTATAAACGTTTCAATCGATTTAACGAATTACACTCTGAACATGACCTATATGTTGTATTTTATCGCTCAATGTAGTGACTGCCCTCTCGTTATCTTTATATAAATAGCTTACATCCAAGGTGCAGGGATAATCTGTGCCGCTCATTATGAAAAAAAATTCACTCATCCTTCAATTAGTAATTTATAGTCAATCCCAGGCCTCGGACAAACTTCAGGGATCAAAAATAGTGTAAATAGTGTCACAAATTTGACACAATAGTGTCAAAATAGTGTTACAAATTTGACAAAATAGTGTCAAAATAGTGTCACAAATTTGAAACTAGCTGTGAATTCGATCTCGAATGTTTCCACTTTGTTTGTATTTATAATTATATGGTGCTCATTTGACGAGCACTTTGCTTCCCATTAGTAAATGTATTTGCTTCCTTATGGAGGAAGCATTAGTTATTTTTTTCAATAATAGACAAATCAAAGTCTTCATTTTGATCAATTTAAAAATAGAAATTTACAAAAAATACAAAATAATACAAACAATGTTTTAAATACAAAGACAAATCAAATTTTGTGTTCGAAATGATCATTTTTCAACCTGGAAAAGGGAAGGGAAAAGTTCTGTCGCACCCTATCCCTTTCGCAGATTTATGATTTCTTTACAAAACTTGTCAGAATTATTCTATATGAAAATTTATGATCAAAAACTCTTTTCTATTCCTGCGTCAACTTTGAATTATGACGATGAAAACAGTTTTTCTGTTTGAAACAGATAATTCAAATATTATAAATGAGCATAACTTCCTCAATCTTCAATAAAGTGTATTAATATTATAGATCAATGGATTTGCCTCGAATCAAGGAATCTTTTCCGTTCTTGCATCAATTTTGAATTATGTTAGTGAAAAAAGTTGTACTATAAAAAACTCTGTTTTCAAATATTATGCATTATCATATTACTCTTCAATAAAATGTATCAATGTTATAGCAGGGTGTCTAGCGTTTCTTCAAACAAAAATTTCAGGACTTTTCCAGGTTTTCCAGGACAAAAAAATATATTTTTCCAGGTTCTTTTTTACAGAAAAAAAAATACTTTCCACGAAACATAGTAGAAATTGTAGGTCTAGTGGAACTGAAAAAGTGCCATATGCGAAATTTCTCATACGCCCCTAAAATCTGATTTTATAGAAAAAAAAAACGTTTTTTTTTTTTTGGCATTGTTGTTCATTTTTTCAATGTGAAATATCATGACGCTACGATAAAAAATATTCAAAGTTTCCCTTTTCTTCAGCTTTAAAAACAATTTAATGAAACTTTCAAAATTCAATATTTTTTTGCTGTTTATAATATCAAAGGGAGTTTAGCACCGTGTGTAATGAGATTTTTTTTCTCGAATTGGTTGAAATTTGACTGAGTTATCGAATTTTAAGCTAATTTAGGTTTATTTTCAATAAAATAATAAAATCGTCAACAAATAAGTTGATTTCTTAACCAAACTGTTGAGTTTTCTACCTACAAAGATGAATTTTCAACTAAACAATCGAATTTCAAACAGAAAAAATTAAACTTCAACTAAAAACAGTTGCATTTTCAACGAAATAATTGAATTTTTAAGAAGAGAGTTCAATTCTTAACAAAAAAGGTGAATTTTAAATCCAAAAGGACGAATTTTCTGTCGAAATAGACGAATGTTCAACAAAACCGTTGCATTTTCATGATTTTTTAACAAAATACTTGAAATTACAAAAATAAATTTTCAACCAGATAGTCTTATTTTGAAACAATAAAATATTAAACTTTAACCAAAAATAGTTGAATTTTCAACACGAAAATTGGAATTTTCGACAAAAAGACGAATTCTCAACGTAACCAAATAGTTCAACTTTTAACCTACAAAAATGAATTCTTAACCAAAACGACGAATTTTCAACAAAGAAAATTAATTTTCTACCAAAAAAGACAAATTTTCAACAAAATAAACCAATTTGAAAATAATTTAATTTTCGACTAAAAATGATTAATTTTCAGTAAAAAAATATCAACTAAATAGCTGAATTTTGAACCAGAGATGAATTTTCAACTAAAATAATGAATCTACAATTCTGCAACCAAAGAATGAATGTTTAATAAAGTAGGTCAACTTTTAACAAACAAACAAAAAATATCTACAAAACTGTTGAATTTTTAACTCGAAATTATTAGTTTTCTATCAAAGAGACGAATTTTCTTCAAGCCAAAAGACAGCATTTTCGAACCAAAAATACAAATTTTCAACAAAAAAGTTCATTTTTAACCAACAAATTGTAGTTTTAATCAAAAGAGATAAAATTTCCACCAACAGGATTAAAAAGGTATTCTTTTTTCGTTCAGCAGAGAAAAAGTTTAAGAAACTATTTTTTCTTTAAAAGAACAAAAATTACAGAACCATGAGCAAAATTCAAGGACTTTTCCAGGTTTTTCCAAGGTAAAAACGAATTCAAGGACTTTTCCAGGTTTTCAAGGATTTCCAGGACACTAGACACCTTGGTTATAGGTCAATCGATTCGTCTTGAATCAACACAACTTTTCTATTCTCGCATCAACTTTAAATTATATTAATGAAAAAAGTTTTACTATAAAGACCCGATTTTCAAAATATATAAATTACCATAACTTCCCTACTCTGTCATAAAATGTATTAATATTATAGGTCAATCGATTCGTCTCCAACCAAGGAATCTTTGATATTCTTGCATCAACTTTGAATTATGCTAATGAAAAAAGTTTTACTATAAAAAAACCGATTTTTAAAATATTATTGAGTGCTAAAAACATGCAATAAATGTTTTTCGAAATGCTTCGGACACACACACACACATCCACACACAAACGCACATCCGGACAATTGGTTAGAACATTGTATTAGAAATTTTTAAATTGAGGAAGGTTTAATTAAATGAATTTTAAATTTTGGAAAATGTTACCATTATAAAGCTTCCTCTAGGAGGAAGCAAAAAAGTGTCATAAAATTTTTCAAGTATTAAATTTATGCTTAGTTCGAATTTGAAAGTGCATAGTTCGAAATCCAAAAGTCTGCAATGGAAAATTAACTCTATTTTTTAAGCAAATTTTTTAGTTTTCTAATCTAATATTTTAAAAGTATTAAAAATGAACTTCAAGTGATTCCTATTTATTTATGGGAGACTTCACAGTCTTTTCCCCATTCCCCTATTCCTCTCTTTTTCTCGTTTTTTTTCTTTCAAATGCGAACTGAAGTAATAGATCACAATAAAAAATCGAACTATTGTTGGTTGAAATGATTTTGCAGAAAATTCAAGTATTTTGTTGAGAATTCATCTTTTTTGGTAAAAAAATTAATCTTTTCTTAGTAGAAAATTCATCTTTTTGGTAGAAAATTTAACTATTTGGTTAAAAATTCAACATTTTGAATGAAATTTTTTTTCTTTGTTGATTAAAAAATCTTTCTTAATTGAAAATTTGCCTTATTTATTAAAACATTGACTCTTTTGGTAGAAAGTTCATCATTTTTGGTAAAGGTTTTGGTTGAGAATTCAACTATTTTGTTGAAAATTCGTCCTTTTTGTTTCAGTTCAATGGTTCAAAATCCGTCTTTTTGGCTTGAAAATTCTACAATTTCATTAAATTTTCTTACTTTCCTGACTAGCAATTTTTTTTTTTGAAAATTCAACTATTTTGTTGAACATGCATCTTTCTGGTTTAAAAATTCGTCTCTTTCTGTAGATTTTTCAACTTGTTTAGTTAAAAATGCAACTGGCTGCTTAAAAATTATTCTGTTTCGCTTGAAAATTGAACTTTTTGTTTAAAATTGAACTATTTTGCAGAAAATTCGTATTTTCGGTTCAAAAATTGAACGATTTGGGAGAAAATTTGACTACTTGGTTGAAAATTCATGTATTTTGTTGAAAATTTATGTATTTTGTTGAAAATTTATGTATTTTGTTGAAAATCAATATTTTTGGTTGAAAATACAATTGTTTGGTTGAAAATTAATCTGTTTTAATTGAGGATACGAGTTTCGAGAGATTTTTTGTTGAAAATTCATCTTTTTAGTTTGAAAATTCAACTATTTTATTGCAAATTCATCTTTTTCATTTTAAAATTTATCTCTTTATGTATAGAAATTTTATCTTTTTTGGTTAAATATTCCGGCTTGTTGAAAATTAATCTTTTCCGATTGAAAATTAACTTCTTTGTTGAAAATTCATATTCTGGGGTTAAAAATTCAACTTTTTTGTACAAAATTCGTATCTTCGGTTCGAAAATTCAACAATTTGTTAGAAAATTTAACTATTTGTTTGAAAATTTATGTATTTTGTTGAAAATTCGCTTTTTTAGGTAGAAAATCAATTTTTATGGTTAAAAATGCAACTCACTGGTTGAAAGTTCAACTACTTTCTTAAAAGTTAATTTTTTTGGTTGAAGATTCATAATTTTAGTCGAAAAGTCACTTTTTATTGTAAAAAATTTAACTTTTTCAACTAAAAATTAAAGTATTTTGTTGAAAATTCAACTGCTTGATTGACAATTATCTTTTTTGTGAAAATTCATATTCTCGGGGTGAAAATTCAACAGTTTTCTTGAAAAATCGTATTTTCTGCTCGAAAACTCAACAATTCGGTAGAAAATTTAACTATTTGGTTGAAAATTGATGTATTTTGTTGGAAATTTGCATTTTTAAGTAGAAAATCAATTTTTTTTATTAAAAATGCAAATGTTTAGTTAAATTCACTTTTTTGTTGAAGATCCAGATTCTCGGGTTGAAAATTCAACTGTTTTGTTGAAAATTCGTACTTTCAGCTCAAAAATTCAACAATTGGTAGAAAATTTAACTATTTAGTTGAAAATTAATATGATTTAGTTGAAGACTCAAATATTTTGTTGAAAATTCGTTCTTTTTGGTTAATTACAACGATTTTTTATTTTTAATTAAATTCTGTTTTTGTTAAATTTTTTAGTTTAAAATTCAACTGTTTTACAGAAAATTCAACTGTTATATATAAAATTCGTCTGTTTGGCTTGAGAATTCAACAAGTTGGTACAAAATTCAAATATTTGGTATAAAATTAAACTGTTTGTCGCAAATTCTTTTTTTTTTTTTAATTGAAAATTAATTCATTAAAATTAATTAAAAATGAGAAATTTTTCATTATTTTAACTGAATGTATAAGTATATTGTGATTCATATGCTCGACTATTCCAACTTCAGTTCTCCAGATTAATTAAAAAACACTTTTTTTCAAGTTGAAAATTCAACTAGGGGAAACCTCCCTACAGTGGATAATGCAACCTACAGTGGATAATCGTTAACTAAAAGCACAAATAAAAAGAAAATTATTAATTTTAATTTATGAACACTTATAGTGTCTCAACTATTAATTAAATCAAATTAATTATTATACATATATTAGTATTTTTAATTAATGATTATCCACTGTAGGGTGGTTACCCCACTTTCTTAAAAGATTATTTTTTTGGTTGAATATTCATAATTTTAGTTAAAAACTCGTTTTCGTTTGTCAAAAATTAATTTTTGTAAACTGACAATTTACATTTTTTATTGAAATTTTCAAAATGAGAAATTTTCAACTATTTCCACTAAATGAATAAGTATATTCTGATTCATATCCTCGAATATTTCAACTTTCAGTTCTCGAGATTAGTTAAAAAACAATTCTCGATTCTTTTTCTTTTTAGGTTGAAAATTCAACTCCTTGATTGAAAGTTCAACTAGGGGAAACCTCCTTAGAAAATATGCAACAACCCCATTAGTTTAGGGAATCAAGAAAGAATGTATTTCCAATAAATCTTTTCTACGATACTTTGCAAATATACAATAATTATTAAGTATTTTAACAATTTTCCTAAACATATCATTACATTTAACGAATTGGCTCCGGTCGTTCACAGAACCAAAAAGAATGTATTAAAAATAAGTCTTTCCTATGTTACTTTGCAAATTTACAATAATTGTTAATTATTTAAACAATTTTCATAAAAATATTCAGAGTTTGGCTGCTTTTCAACGAATAGGCTCAATTTGTTTACGAATTCAACTAAGAATATCTTTCCGATGACTGTTAACTATGTTGCTTTGTAAATTTACAATAATTTTCAATTATTTAAACAATTTCAATTAAAAAACTGAGATTTTGGCTATTTTGTAACGAATAGGCTCCATTTTTAATAGAATTAAGTAAGAATATCTTTCCAGTGACTTTTTGCTATAATGCTCTGCAAATTTCAAAGAATGAATCATTATTTAAACAATTTTGATAAACAAATCAAGAGTTTGGCTATTTTTTAAAGAATAGGCTCAATTTGTTTGCGGAATTAATAAAGAATGTTTTTTAAATACCTATTTCCTATGATACTTTAAAAATTTATAATAATTATCAATTATTTAAACAATTGTCATAGACACATTCAGAACAATTTGTTTACGGAGTCAACTGAGATTGTCTTTCCGATGACTCTTTACTATGTTTTGTAAATTTACAACAATTATTAATTATTTAAACAATTTCGCTTACAAAATTTAGAGTTTGGCTATTTTTCAACGAATAGGCTCAATTTTTTTAAAAATTAGATAAGAATATCTTTCCGGTGACATTTTTCTATAGTGCTCTGCAAATTTCAAAGAATTAATTATTATTTAAAGAATTTTGATAAACAAATGAAGAGTTGGACCATTTTTCAACGACTAGGTTCAATTTTTTTACGGAATCAATAAAAAATATTTTTCAAATCACTCTTTCCTATGTATGATCTTTACAAATTCAGATTTTGGCTATTTTCAACGAATAGGCTAAATTTTTTTATAGAATTAACCAAGAATATCTTTCCGATTACTTTTTTTCTATAATGCTATGCAAAGTCTTTCTGATGACTCTTTTTTATGTTGCTTTGTAAATTTATAAGAATTTATAATAATTTAAACAATTTTCATTAAAAAATTTAGAGTTTGGCTATTTTTTAACAAATAGGCTACACTTTTTTAACAGAATTAACTAAGAATATCATTCCGATGACTTTTTTGTATGATGCTTTGCAAATTTCCAAGAATTATTAATTACTTAAACAATTTTCATAAACAAATTGTGAGCTTGGCCTTTTCTCAACGAATAGGATAAATTAGTTCAGGGTATCAAGAAAGAATGTGAATCGAATAACCATTTTCTACGATACTTTGCAAATATACAATAATTATTTCAACAATTTTCATAAACATACTCAGATTTTGGCTATTTTTCAAAGAATAGGCACAATTTGTTTACGGAGTCAACTAAGAATATCTCTCAGATGACTCTTTTCTATGTTGCTTTGTAAGTTTACAATAATTTTTAACGATTTAAACAATTTTCATACAAAATTCAGAATTTGGATATTTTTAAACAAATAGGCTCAATTTTTTTGCGGAATTAACCAAGAATATCTTTCCGATGACTTTTTCTATGATGCTTTGCAAATTTACAATAATTATTAATTATTTCAAAAAATTAAAGAGTTCAGCCATTTTTCAATGAATGGGCTCAGTTTGTTTACGGGA
>CAKNYM010051295.1:36521-47186 GCA_932195095.1 Andricus curvator
CTATTTTCTACGATACTTTGCACATTTACAATAATTATTAATTATTTAAACAATGTTCATAAGCATATTCAGAGTTCGGGCATTTGTCAAGGAATAGACAAGATTTGTTTCCGGAGTCAACTAAGATTGTCTTTCCGATGCTCTTTTCTATGTTGTTTTGTAAATTTACAACAATTATTAATTATTTAAACAAATTTGATGAAAAAATAAGAATTTGGCTATTTTTCAACGAATAGGGTGAATTTTTTACAGAATTAACTAAGAATATCGTTCCGATGACTTCTTTCTACCCAGGTGCGAAATTCGGTCGGCTGCCAGAGATTGACCATCGGCCCAAAGTCGGCCCTGCTTTGGTAACCGATCTACGGTAACCAGAGTTGGGCCGACTAAGGTGTTTTCAAGCTGCCATGGCCTCACCGACGTTGGCAACCGACGTCGGCGGTGGGCGAAAAGCCGACTGTCGACCCTATTCTGGCCCAACGTTGGGCCGACGATCGGATGAACTCTGGCAGATTGGTCGGTACAACCGCACGAATGCGGTCGGTCCAACTCTGGATACAGCAGTCGGTTAGCCACAAGTTACCATGATGCACCCGACGGTCGGTCAAACCTTGGCCCAAATATGGGCCGACCGTCGGATAAACGCTGGTTCATTATTTTTAAAAAACCGTGAAAGTACGGTCGGTCCGACTCTGGAAAAGAGATGGCCCGACCGTCGGCATAACATTGGCTTGTACAAGACACCATGATGCACCCGACGGTTGGCCCAAATATGGGCCAGCCGTTGGATATACTAGGTTTCATTATTTCAAAACGACCGAAATTTGGGTACGAAAAGCTGGATTTTTGTGTAGACATACCCATATTTGTACCAAAATTTCGGTACATGTAAACTAGGGTGGTTCTTACTTATACTTGGTGGATTTTTTTTCTCGAATTTCCCTGCTCTCACTCCGCACTTTTGGGTCTCCAAAGAAAACCCCGTAAGTGACAAATTTGAATTTTACGTAATAATGCAGTTTATTGACGCTTTTTGAAAGTTTGAAAAAAATAAATAATCATTAATCGATAATTTAAGAATACTCAGTCATTGTTTAACGAATATTCCATTTTTTAAACAATTTTAATTTGTTTAAACACTTAAGAGTATTTTCAAAAAGCAAAGTAGAACATAAGAATATTTCAATCTTTCGAAAAATAGCAAAAATAAAATATGTAGACAACAAAATTGTTTAAACAATTTAAATTTGTTTAAACATCTACGAGTATTCATGATGAACAAATTAGTACTTGAAAATATTTAAATTTTTTTCGAAAATTTAGTGAGATAAAATATTTTTCCTGTTTTTTTTAGGTAAAATATATACTTGATCTAATACGTATTATTTAAATAATTGTGAAATTATTTAAACAAATTAATTGATTGTTATCATTAATTATATAACTAATAAATTCTAGAAAATACGTTCATGTCGCGAGTTAACTGAAAAAAAATATTTAAACAAATTAAAATTGTTTAAATAATTGAATATTATTTAACAAATGACTTGGTATTCTCAAATTACCAGTTAATGATTATTTATTTTCAAACAAATTTTATAAAAATTTTATTATTTATTCTTATTCTCTTACGAATTCTGGGCAATATACTGAAACACAGAATTATTTGTAACATATTATCGCGTTTAAATATTAGATTTACAAAAAGCTGACTTTTTCCCATGTTAAATCAAAGTGAAATTTCATGGTCTTTGCGCCACCCCTAAATATTAACCGATTTTGCTCAAATTTGAAGGACATTTTTTGTTGGGCATTCGAAAAAAACTGGGGGGTGAGAGCAGAGAAATTCGAAAAGTGAAAAATAAGAGCCACCATAATGTAGACGCTTCGTTTTTTTTAAGAAAAAAAATTCTAAGTTCCATCTTTATGATAAATTGTGAATGTTCAGAAAAATGTACATTTGATGTAATTCTTAATCGTTTTAAAATAGTCTGAAACACCTAAAAAGCAAAGAGTTACACGAAAGTTTAAAAAAATGTGTTATTAAAAAAATTGTCGCAGTACCTAAGTTATAAAATGGTCTAAAACGCAAAAAAAATATAACAAGAAGAAAAATTAGTCAAAGTGGGCACCTAAAAAAAAAATTTTCAAAAAAAAATGTTTGAAAAAAATTTTTGGAAAAAAAATGTTTGAAGAAAAATTGTTGAAAAAAATGCGTTGAAAAAAATTAAAACAAAAATTTTGAAAAAAAAATTGTTGAAAAAAATGTGTTGAAAAAAATTTGTTAAACATCAATTTTAGGGGTTCCGCCCGGGAATATTAAACACTAAAACTTGTAATCGATTTATATTATTTATTTAAAAAAATTTCAATTTATATTCCCGTTAACAGTTAATTTATTTTAGATCTACATGATGCCGCATAATAATACAAAAATTCATGAGAAAAAAGAGTTAACTAATTGTTTTTCTTAACTGCTTTGAGCTGTAGCTTATGAGGATGGTTTTTTCATTGTCTTTCAATTCTTTAGGTATAGAGTAATGGGTAAGACTCCCGACTGCTAGGCGATAGATTCAGGTATAGGTGTAGGTTCGAACCCGGTAGCGTTAGAAATTTTATTTGTAATATAATGTTTAAAAATGTAATTTATGTATTCATTCTAAGCAGGACCATTAACATTTATAGTAAAAATACTCGCAATCGATAATTATTTATTTTTTGAATACCTATTTTGTGTATTTCCCAAGTTTGCCCAGGTGCGAATTGACCGTCGGCCCAAGGTTGGGCCGACATCATCTTAATAGATGGCCCATATATGGGGTCAAATGTCGGGCCGACTTTGAGAAGTCAAAGGCGGTTGACCGTTATCATTTAGCTGGTTGGCCCGACCAGTGGCGCACAAAGTTGGACCGACCGTCCGACGGTTGGCCCGACCGTGGGCCGACGGTCAATTCGCACCTGGGTATTATGCTCTTCAAATTTCCAAGATTGATTAATTATTTAAAATATTTTCATGAGCAAATTAAGAGTTTGGCAATTTATCGAAGAAACCCTGCCGTCCAACCTCCTGCTTGACATTAATTGAAACCGAGGTTAAAACGCAGCGAATACACAACTCGGTCGTATGTATACGTCGCAGATGGTCATCCATCCGAGTGCTATGCACGCTCGAAATGGCTTGACATCCGGACTCTTCTCGAGTTGAGATCATTTACTGTGTATTTCTATGAAAATTTGTACGCGCCGACATTTTATAGGTTTTTTTCCGAAGTTGCATGAAAATGTTTAGAGTTGCACAATTATTTATTCTGCATCGTGAGAGGGTATCCACGCGAAGCCGTGTACAAATCAAAATTATTGAAGTAAAAATTAATGTAATGGTATTTTATTGAACTTCATTTCCAAATAAAATAATTACATGTAAATAAATTGGTCGCGCGCGGAGCGCGCGTATGAGCCTCTAGTTTAGGTTGAAAATTCAACTCCTTGATTGAAAGTTCAACTACACGGAAAAAATTTATCCGTGAAGAATTCACGAACTTGTAGCTAGGTCTCGGATACGAGATAAAAAAATGAAACATTAAATCCTTATTTCTATGAGAAATATATGGATAAATTTCGAAGTTTCTTACGAACAGTTCGAATTTCCTACGAACAGTTCCTGAAAATTTCAGACTGAAATAAAAAGAGGAAAAATTTTATTTGTGCGATTTAATTTTATATTAATTTATAAATTCGCAACTCAGAAGATTCGAACCTCAAAGACTGCTGACTCACCAGTTTCTAAACATAAACCAGGAGTGCGTAAACACGCGCAGCCATCGAGGCCAAACAAAATAGGTATTATAAAACTTCTAGCCACTCATCCGACGAGCTCGAGGCACACATACGAGCGCACACACGCACCGCGCGTGTGGGCGTGGGGCACATACAGGGAGACTTAGTTTCGAGTTCCCAGATTTGTCGGGCAAGCTCGTGAGTGCTCTGAGAATCTTTTCCCAATCACTCGTAATATTTTTGTAATTATTCACGTAAAAAAAAGTGATGAACCGTTTTAGAATTTTCAAATCGAGTTCGTCAATCTTTCTCAAAGTTCGCAGGTTATTTACGAAAATACATAAATATCCAATGAATTTTTCTCATATCCGAGACCTAGCTACTAGTTCGTGACTTTTTTACGGATAAATTTTTTCCGTGTAGGGGAAACCTCCCTACAGTGGATAATGCTACCTACAGAGGATAATCACTAATTAAGAGCACAAATAAAAGACAAATTATCAATTTTAAATTTTGGAAGACGTATAGTCTCTTAACTATTAATTATAATAATTTAATTATTTTACATATATTAGTATTTTTAATTAATGATTATCCACTGTAGACTGCATTATCCACTGTAAGGAAGTTACCCTACTTTCATAAAAAATAATATTTTTGGTTGAATATTGATAATTTTAGTTAAAAACTCGTTTTGGTCTGTAAAAAATTAATTTTTTTAAACTGAAAATTGAACTTTTTTGTTGAAATTTTCAACTATTTCAACAAAATGAATAAGTATATTCTGATTCATATCCTCGAATATTTCAACTTTCAGTTCTCGAGATTAATTAAAAAACAATACTAGATCAATGAACTTTGTAAAGCGTGCTCAAAGATTTTTTGAACCAGATATTCGCGGTCGATTAATTCAAACTTGTCGTTGGTAAGGAAACTAACGGTATGGAAAGAGGAAACAAACTTTGTAACTTTGTCCTTACAGCTTGTGTAAAATGTCTTTCGCAATTCAATTCATGATCTCAAATGTGCGTGGGAGCTTGCTTTATTATTCTTAATCAGGAGAAACAAAGTTATGATTTTTCTGAGAAAGGGCCTTATCCTCTTGTAAATTTAATATTTTACTATTCATACGGAAAAAATGTATAAGTAAATGAGCGATATTTGGCTGATATTTAAACAACAACAAAAGAAGTTTCAAAAAAATAGTTGAATTTTCAAGCAGAGTTGAATTTTCAACAAAATAGTTTTATTTTTAACCAAGCAGTCAAATTTTCAACCTAGTAATAGTTGATATTTCTACCACAAAAACGAATTTTCAACTAAAATGTTGAATTTTCCAACAACAACAAATGAGTTTTTACACAATTAGTTTATTTTTCAGTCAAGGAAGAAAAAAAAAAGTTCATACAAATTGTTAAACCTTCAAGCCAAAAGACGATTTTTCTGTAAAGCTATTTAATTTTCAACCAGAAAGTTACACTTGGAACCAAAAATAGGAAATTTCATACAGAGAAGATTAATTTTACTACGAAAAAGGCGAATTTTCAACTAAAAAAGAAAAATTTCAACCAAAAATGGAAAAGTAACATTCTGAGTTAAAAAACTTAATTTTAAAAAAAAAAGAAAAGAAATGAATTATCAAAAAAAATAGTTAAATTTTTAACTAAAGAGATACATTTTCAAATAAAATTATGAATCTTTAAAAATATAACTTTTTAACGAATAATGTAATAGTTAATAAATCAACAACAAAAGATTGTAATTTTCAGTCGAAAACAGTTGGATTCAACCAAGAACCCAATAAAAATGGCCGAACTCTTAATTTATTGAAATAATTAATAATTATTGTAAATTTGCAAAGCATCATACAAAAAGTCATCGGAAAGATATTCTTAGTTAGTTCTGCAAAAAATTCAGCGTACTCGTTGAAAAATAGCCAAATTCTGAATTTTGTATGAAAATTGTTAATAATTATTGTAAATTTACAAAGAAACATATGAAAGAGTCATCGGCAAGATATTCTTAGTTGACTCTGTAACGAAATTGTGCATATTCTTTGAAAAATAGCCAAACTCTGAATATGTTTATGAAAATTGTTGAAATAATTAATAATTATTGTATATTTGTAAAGTATCATAAAAAAGGTCATCTGAATGATATTCTTAGTTAATTCTGTAAAAAATTTAGCCTATTTGTTAAAAAATAGCCAAACCCTAAATCTTTTTATAAAAATTATTTAAATTATTATGAATTCTTGTAACTTTACAAAGCAACATAGAAAAGAGTCATCAGAAAGACTTTTCATAGCATTATAGAAAAAAAGTAAACAAATTGTGCCTATTCATTGAAAATAGCGAAGCTCTTAATTTGTTTATCAACATTGTTTAGATAATAATTAATTCTTTAAAATTTGCAGAGCATTATAGAAAAATGTCACCGAAAAGATATTCTTATCTAATTCTGTAAAAAACTGAGCCTATTCGTTGAAAAATAGCCAAATTCTAAATTTTTTAATAGAAATTGTTTAAATAATTGAAAATTATTGTCAATTTACAAAGCAACATAGATAACAGTCATCGGAAAGATATTCTCAGTTTAATTAGTAAACAAATTGAGCCTATTCCTTGAAAAACAGCCAAACTCTGAAAATGTTCATGAAAATTTTTAAACTAATTAACAATTATTGTAAATTTGCAAACTAACATAGGAAAGACTTATTTTTAATACATTCTTTTTGGTTCTGTAAACAAATTGAGCCAGTTCGTTAAAAATAATGATATTACAAATAATAATTCTTGTAAATTTACAAAGCAGCATATAAAATAGTAATCGAAAAGACATTCCTAGTTGACTCCGTAAACAAATTCTGCCTATTCCTTGGAAAATAGACAAACTCTGAATATGTTTAGGAAAATTGTTAAAATAATTAATAATTATTGTATATTTGCAAAGCATCATACAAAAAAGTAATTGGAAAGATATTCTTAGCTAATTCTGTAAACAAAATTAGCATATTTGTCAAAAAATAGCCAAACTCTACCTATTTGTTAAAAAATAGTCAAACTTTAAATTTATGTATGAAAATTTTTTAAATTATTATTAATTCTTGTAAATTTTCAAAAGAAAAATAGAAAAGAGTCATCGGAAAGACATTTTTAGTTGATTCCGTAAACAAATTGAGCTTGTCCGTTTATGGAAATTGTTTAAATAATTGATTTGAAATTATCTGAAAGATATTCTTACTTAATTCTGTAGAAAATTGAGCCTATTCGTTGAGAAATAGCCAAACTCTTAATTTTTTAATCAAAATTGTTTAAATAATTAATAATTGAACTATATAAAGAAAAAGAGATTTTCCAACAAAATTTCCAAAAAATAGTTGAACTTTAAACAAAATAGTTAAATTTTCAGCCTACAGAGATGAAGTTTCAACCAAATGGTCGGATTTTTAAGAAAAAAGATATTAAAAATTAATCAAAACCTGTTGCATTTTCAACCAAGTAGTTGAACTTTGAAGCCAAAATTCCAAATTTTTTTTAGAAACAGTTAAATGTTCACCAAAAAGATAAATCTTCAACAAAAACTGTAATACACACTTGATATTTCAGACGAAAAAAAAAACGAATTTTCAACAAAATAGTTCAATTTTTAATAAAAAAGTTGAATTTTCAACAAAATAGTTCAATTTTTAATAAAAAAGTTGAATTTTCAACAAAATAGTTCAATTTGCAACCTACAAAGAGGAATTCTCAACAAAGAGTGTAATGGTTGGCATTTCAACTAAAAAAATATGAAATTTCTATCAAGAGTCGAATTTTCAACAAAGAAGAAGATTAATTTTCTACAAAAAGAAATACGAATTGTCAATTAAAAAAGATCTGTTTACAACCAAAAATGGAAAAGTTACATTCTCAGGTAAAAAATTAATTTTGAACAAAATAGTTAAATTTTCAACTAAAGAAACGAATATTCAACAACAACAAAAATTTGTAACAAAGAAATTCAACAAACAGAGTCGAATTTTCAACTAAAATGAGAAATCTTCAAATGAAATAATTGAATTTTTATTTAAATTATTAACTTTTAATAAAAAAACGGATTTTCAACCAAAGAGATGAATTTTCAACTAAAATTATCAATTTTTAACGACAAAATTAATTAATATTTCAACCAAAAAAAATTTTAATTTTCAATCAAAAACAGTTGGATTCAACCAAGAAAGACGAATTTTGAACAAAATACTTGAATCCTCAACCAAAGAAAATTAATTAAAAAGTTAATTTTCTACTAAAATGGTTGCATTTTCAACTAGGGGAAAATAAGGGAATTTTTCTTCGAGAAAAGGGGAAATTTTTTTCTAATAAAAATACGAACCTAATGAACAAAACTTAATAAATGCAACACTTTTATAAGAAAACACAAATTTTATTACACTAGAAAATATTGTTACATTCAAAAATTATTATTTTGTCTCGCTCAATTTTTAAATTAAAATGTATACTTAATATTAATACAACATTTTTGTATATCATAGTATCTATTATCTAAAATAATAGAAAAGAAAAGATAATTTTTATGATAATTGATAATAATTGACGAAAATTGATATCTCTTCAGAATGATTATATAATATTTTGTATAAACAATTAATTTGAAATCTAAAGATTTTTTATGAACAATAGCAATTTTAGACAAAAAGACTAACATAAGATTACAAACTAATGTTTTTTGTTTGTAATAACGGATTTCCGGTGAAAAATATTAGAATAGCCTAAAATTGTTCAAAATTGTAAATCTTCTTTAAAACTTATATCAATCTCCTGTGAAAAACACGAACATAACCTGAAATTGTTCAAAAATTGCACATATTCTTTGAAAACTAATAATTTTTTATTAAAAATACTAATTTTCGACAGAAAGTGCTAACATAACCTAAAGTGGTTCAAAATTGCCAACACACCTATTTAATTATGTTCAAATATTTTAAAAAATTTGATGATTTTTTTATCAACAATAGTAATTTTAGAAGAAAAACACTAACATAAAATTACAACCTAAATAATGTTTTTGTTTAAAATAATCGATTTCCGGTGAAAAATATTCGCATAACTTAAAATTGTTAAATAATTGTAAATATTTTTTGAAATCTATACCAATTTTTGGTGAAAAACATGAACATAACCTGAAATTGTTCAAAAATTTAAAAGATTCTCTGAAATCTAATAATTTTTTATTAAAGAATACAATTTTTTTTCTTCACAAATACTAACATAATCCAAAATTGCTAAAAGATTCTAAATCTTGTTAAAAATATGATTTTTGTTTGAAAATACTAATTTTCGATGTAAATACACAACGTAACCTCAAATTGTTCAAAAATGATAATTCTTCTTTGAAAATTAATGATTTTTGAATTAAAAAATTCAATTTCCGACGAAAAACGCTAACATACCCCAAAATGGTTCCAGCTTGTATATTTTATTAATAAAAAAAATTATTGGATTCAAATCGAATAATTTGATATAAAATTACGAATTCCAGGTGAAACACTTTAACATAACCTAAATTTGTTGAAAAATTGTAAATAATCTTTGAAATCTATTAGTTTTTTATTAAAAATACCAATTTTGGATGAAAAACACTGACATAATCCTAAATTGTTAAAAGATCCTAAATCATAACCAAATTAGAATGATTTTTGTTTGAAAATACCAATTTTCTATGTGAAACAACAACGTAACCTAAAATTGTTCAAAATTTAATATTTTTTGAAATCTCATGATTTTTTAATAAAATTTCAATTTCCAACAAATAACACTCACACAATCCGAAATTCTTCAAGCTTGCAAATGTTATTATTTTAAACAAAATAAATCATTGCATTTAAATCTAATGATTTTTTATAAAATTATGAATTTCAGGTAAGCCACATCAACATAACCTAAACTTATTGAAAAATTGTAAATATTCGTTAAGATCTGATAATTTTTTTATTAAAAATATCCATTTTCAACGAAAAACACTAACATAATCCAAACTTCATAAAAGATTCTAAATCTTGTTTAAAATATAATGGGTCTTTAAAAAAAAAACAATTTCGGGTAAAACACACCAACCTAACCTAAGGTTGTTGCAAAATTGTGAATATTCTTTGAAATCTAATTATTTTGTATTAAAAAAATAATAATTTCCGACAAAAAACAATAATATGACATGACAGAAAATTTTTCATAATTGTAAATCTTCCTTCATATTTTATAATTTTTAACTACGAAATTCTTGGGGGGAAAAACACAAGAAACCGATGATCAAATTTGTAATTTAGAAAAAAAAAACTTAAACTATCGAAAAATAATATTTTCTATTATTTATAAATTAAATGTTAGAATAACAAGAGTATCTCAATTAAGTGTGAGACATCTTTCTTATTTTTTTCACGACACTGCTGTATCATAGATTTTCTTTTTTCAATTTTTTTTACACACATGGCGGTCGATTTGCTTTTTTAAGTTCTTTATTAATGGGCGCGAGTTTCTTATAATTTTTAAATAATAGAAGCTTAAAAAAAGTGAAAAATAGACCAAATACTACAATATAGGGATTTTACGGGATTTTGAGATAAATGGCGAAAAAGAAGACTGACTGCGGTCCCTGCATAATTTGTAAAATTGCTCAAGACGCAAGGTCCTGATCTTATGATGGGAAGACTTATTAAGTTTTTCTTTATTTGCAAAAAAATAGGGGGGAAAGGGGCCTCACTGTGATCCCTGCCTAATTTTTAAAATTGCTCAAGACGCAAGGTCCTGATCTTATGATGGGGAGACTCATTTTTCAATTAGAAAAGTTTTTCTTTATTTGCAAAAAAATAGGGGGAAAAGGGGACTGACT
>CAKNYM010051295.1:69661-94270 GCA_932195095.1 Andricus curvator
TACTAAAATTCCCGAATAATAAAATTGTCAAAAAGTTTATAATATTACTGAATTAGAAAATTCCCGATAGTTTATAATATTACCGAACTGGAAAATTCCTGAATAATAAAATTCCCAACAGTCTATAACATTACCGAATTAGAAAATTGCCGACAGTTTATAATAGCACCGAATTGGAAAATTCTCGAATAATAAAATCCCCGAATTATAAAATGCCTTAATAATAAAATTCCCGAATTGGAAAATTCCTGAATAATACAATTCCCAAACAGTTTGTGATATTACCGAATTTAAAAATTGTCGAATCATAAAATTGCGGACTGAAAATTGCCGAATTAGAAAAATCCCGAATAAAAAAATTCCCAAACAGATTATAACATTACTGAATTAGAAAATTCCCGACAGTTTATAATATTACCGAACTGGAAAACTTCCGAATAATAAAATTCCCGATAGTCTATAATATTACCGAATTAGAAAATTCCCGACAGTTGGTAATATCACCGAATTGCAAAATTATCGAATAATAAAATTTCCGAATTATAAAATACCTGAATAATAAAATTCCCAAATTGGAATTTGAAATTTGTTTTTACCAAACAGTTCGTGATACTGCCGAATTTAAAAATTCTCGAATAATAAAATTCCCGACAGAAAATTGCCGAATTATAAAATATTCGAACTAGAAAATTGCCGAATTTTTGGTATAAATAAAAGAAATTTAATTGTAATAATTTAATTAATTTGATGAATAAAAAAAATGTAATTGTTTAAATTCGGGAATTTTATTATTCGGAAATATTATAAACTGTTTGTGAATTTTATAATTCGGAAATTTTCAAATTCGGTAATATGATAAACTGTTGGGGAATTTCATTATTCGGAAATTTCATTATTCAGGAATTTTCCAATTGAATAATTTCATGTTGTCGGGGATTAATTTTATTTTTCGGAATTATTCAGTCGTCCCTTTTGAGTATGTGAACCGGAGAGTGGAGACACGGATGAGCGCATCACGTGGCTGTCAAACTGGTCGTATTATTAATTCAGACCGTCGATTATTAGCGAACTAAGCTCAGCAATAATGCTACCAAAACTAGGTTATCATCCGCAGAGAAAACACGGTAAAAATCTGCCCCAGAAAATAGTGTTCTCCAGCCACTTGTTCGCCAAGTAACGAAACCCAAGTAACCAAGTTACTCCCTTGACAACAAGTCGGTGAGTTTAACGAGAGACGGAAGAGGTGGCAGGCAGATTTGAAAAGTTCTATTACAGCTTAGAGCCGTGACGGTACCAGCAAATTTGAAATGGTTTCCGATCGGAGATTTAAAGTGGATTGGATATTGTGTCAAGACGAAGAAAACTCACCAAGAATGGCCTGAAGGGTTTCCGCTTCATCCATGTCCGCTTTCTGCTCAACATCAACATTTTTTTCCACCCCACATCTTACACGAGACACCTGTGTTTTTACCGAGATTTTCCACTGTCACACACAATTTTCACTTCTGACTTTGGCCGACACGGTAGCACACGAGAGGAGCCCGAGGAACCATCTTTCGTCAACAGGAACTTGAATGCGCACTGGTTTGGCACTGGTGTACTGGTACTGCCGTAACGCATAACGCGTCGTAACTCGTTTGGTGTCGTTTCGTCTGGTCTGGAGTGGTCTCGATCCGAGGATCGAGGTTCTCATTCTTATCGACCATATTCCTGCCTTATCGACTGATTTCGGCGCCAATATTTGATTTAGATACCAATTTATTCTCGCTCATAAGGGATCGTTCACATATTAGGTAATATTAAAAAGGGGGAGGTGGTTCTTATTTTGTTATGGTCTGTTATGTGGGGGAGGGGGTATTTTCAACTCGAGTAGGTATCGTTTTTAATCCTATATTAAAAAGCGCATGGCGCCATTTTCGATTATTTCTCGAACCATCTCGAAATAACTCGAAACAATTTGAAACTATTGTTGTCGGGAAACCCGTATCCTTGATTGGACGAAGATTTCATTTTTTTGCCGCTAGAAAAAAGTCTGCAAGCTTCAGGTTTTTGAGAAATGTAAGGTTATCTAAATAATATATGATCAATAATAAGTTAATAACAATCAATGTGAGAGAGGTGTCCAGCATTTTGATATATAAAATGCAATTTGTAGATTTTTGAAAATTTCAGAGATGAAGCTTTTTAAGAAATTAAAAACGCTTCAAGATAATTGAAGAATTTCTTTAAATTCTTGGGAAAATCTAGACCGATTTATTATTTTGAAATTGAATTTAATAGAAAATTCACAAAGATTTTAAAAGATTTTAAATCTTTCTAAAATTTCGAAAAAGAATGGGAAAGATTTTCAAGCAAAATGTTTCAGTTAGCGAGATTACGATTTATACAAAATGCGAGTAAGTTTGAGACATTTCGAAGTTTTAAAAAGATTCAAAACTAATTTAAAAGCTAAAAATATTTCGAAGGTTTTAAAAAATGGATATTTTTAAATATTTAAAGAATTTTTCTTCAAGCTTCCTAAGGATTTTGAAAGGATTCACGTTAGTAAACTAATTTTCTTCGAATTCATGGAAAAATTTGAACTGTTTTTTATTTTGAAAAATTAATTTTAAGATAATATTTAAAAACATTTTGAAAGATGATAAAACATTTTGAAAGATTCATAAAATCGTCATGCCAGATTCTCGAAGATTTTACGGCAATTCGGATAATTTAAAAATATATTTAGAAGGTGTAAAAGTTTTGGAAATAGTTAAAAAAATAATTTGAAAATATTTCAAAAAATTTAAAACAAAATGTTAATTTTTGAAGATTTCAAACAAAAATTCGAAGCTTTTTAAGGAGTTTCAATGGATTCAAAAAAATAGAAAAAACTTTTTAAAAATTCCTGGGAAAATGCAAACGGATTTTTTATTTTGTAAATAAATTTTAAGAGAAAATTCACAAAGATTTCAAAAGATTTTAAATTATTTTCTGAAATTTTGAAAAAGAATGGGAACTATTTTCAAACAAAATCTTTCCATTAGCAAAATTTCCAAATTCTATACCAAATTAAAAAAAAAATTTAAAAGATCTCAAAATAATAAAAAATATTTCTCATAAATCATGGGCTAATTTAAATTGATTATTTATTTTTTGAAATTACTTTTAAGATAATGTTAAAAAAATTTTTAATTTCAAAAGATTTCTGAAATTGTCAAAACAGATTCTGAAAGATTTTAAGGCAATTTTTGTAATCTTTCAGAATTTTAACAAATTTTTTGAAAAATTCGATTAATTTAAAAAGATATTCAGAAGGTTTAAAAATTTCGGAAATAGTTGAAAAAATAATTAAAAATTTGCAAATATTTCAAAAAATTTTAAACAAAATGTAAATTTTGAAGATTTCGAAAAAAATGTCAAAGCTTTTTAAGAAGTTTGAAAGGCTTCAAGAAAATTAAGAAACTTTTTTAAAATTCTTGGAAAAATTTAAACTGACTTTTTATTTTGAAAATGAATTTTGTGAGAAAATTGATAAAGTTTTTAAAATATTTTAAATTATTTTATGAAATTTCGAAAAAGAATGGGAAATATTTTCAAGCAAAATCTTTCCATCAGCAAGATTGTAAAATTTTATGAAAAATTTGAAGAAAAGAATTTCAAAAGGTTTCACGATAATAAAAAATGTTTCTCATAATTCGTGAGATAATTTCAAGAAAAATTTTGGAAGAATTCAAAGCATTTTAAGAGATATTCAGAAGGTGTAAAAGTTTTGAAAATGGTGAAAAATGATTTTAAGATGGAAAAGATTTCCAAAAATTTTTAAGAAAATGTAAATTTTTGAAAATTTCGAAAAAAATTTTAAAGCATCTTGAGAAGTTTAAAAGGCTTCAAGAAAATAAAAAAGCTTCCTTAAAATTCCCGGAAAAATTTGAACTGAATTTTTATTTTAAAAATAAATTTTAAGAAAAAATTGACAAATATTTCAAAATTGTTTAAATTATTTTCGAAAATTTCAAAAAATCTTTTCATTAGAAAGATTAAAAAATTTCAAAGGGTTTCACGATAATACAAAATATTTCTCATAATTCATGGGATAATTTAAACTGATTTTTTATTTTGAAAAATTAATTTTAGGATAATATTTAAACAAAATTTTAACATTTCAAAAGATTTCAAAAATTGCCAGAACAGAATCTGGAACATTTGAAGGCAAGTTTTTTAATTTTTCAGAATTTCAAGAAAAATGTTGGAAGAATTCGAAGAATTTTAAAAGATTTAAAATTTTAAAAGAAGGTTTAAAAGTTTTGAAATTGGTTAAAAAATAATTTTCAATTTTGAAAGCTTTCCCAACATTAAAAAAAAAATATCAATGGAAGATTTCCAAAAAAATTCGAATCTTTTGAAGAAGTTTGAGAGGTTTCAAGAAAATAAAAAATTTTCTTGAGATTCCAGGGGAAAATTTGTATTACTTTTTTTTTTAATTAATTTTAAAGGAAAATTTGAAAAAGTTGCAAAATATTATTATAGTTCCAAAATATTTCTACACATTTCGAAAATATCCGAAAGATTAAGGGGCCATTTTTTTAATTTTGAAAGATTTTTCAAAATGTTAGTAATATTTCGAGTCAATTTAAAAGATCTTCCAAGCTTCTAAAATTCCTAAATATCTTTCAAACCGACTCAAATTTTTCCTAAAATTGTTCAAAGTCCTGAAAAATAAAAAACTATACTTTTTTGACATATCTGGAAGATTTAACAAATTTTTGAATTTTCTCAAGAATCTTAGGAAAATTATATATTTATTTAACTCTAAAAACAAATGAAGAAATAAACTTGAACAAGAAATATTTGGTAGAAATTTTTATTTTGTATTTTAAATTATTCATCCCCCAAAAATAATAATTTGGGTGATTTTTTTTTCTTTCGCGACTAAACAATCTTTTTTAAGATTCACTTTTTTTCACTAAAAATTCATTCTTTTAGTCAAAAATTCATCTCTTTAGTTGACAATGTCACTATTTCGTTGAAAATTCGTCTTTTTTGGTAGAAAATTCATCTATTTCCTTGAAAATTCATATTTTCATGTAAAAAAATTGAACTGTTTTGTAAAAAAATGGTCTCTTTTTTAAAAAACAAAATGTTTAAAATCCAACGTGTGAAAATTAATTTTTTTGTTGGGGATTAAGCTATTTTGTTAAAAAATTGTCTTTTTTCATAATTTTTTATTCAAAATAAAAATCTTTTTTGGTTGAAATATCATTTATGTTATCTAAATAATATATTCAATAATTTAATAATAATAATCAATGGAACAAAGGTCTTCAACACTTTGAAACACAAAATTTAATTTTTTCCGTTTATGAAATATAACATAAAATCCAACTGTCTGTTAATTGCTAAAGTTTTCCTAATTTTTTAATTACAATTATTTTAAACACATTGCAATTTTCAACAGTTCAGAAAAATTTGTTAAATTTATTTCAAATTTTTGATTCAAGGTTTTGATTAAAAAAATTTTTTATTGTTGCCCCACAAACTGAAGCACCTCTTTCGATATTTCTAAAAACATGCATGCGGGCGCGTAGCGCGCTTTTGCTACTTGTCCTATATTAAAAAGCGCATGGCGCCATTTTCGATTATTTCTCGAAATAACTCGAAACAATTTGAAACTATTGTTGTCCGGAAACTCGTATTTATGATTGGTTGGAGCTGTCGTTCCTTTTTCCCATTTTAAATAAAAAAGTTTGCAAACTTCAGGTTTATGAGAAATGTAAGGTTATCTAAATAATATATTCAATAATAATAATTAATCAATGGAACAGAGGTGCCCAGGGCTTTGATATAAAAAATCTAATGTGTAGATTTTTGAAGATTTCTAAAAAAAGAAGCTTTTTAAGAATTATAAAATGTTTCAAAAGAATGGAAAACAATCTCAAAATTTCTGGGAAAATTTAAACTGATTTTTTATTTTGAAAAATGAATTTTAAGAGAAAATTGACAAAGATTTCGAAACGTTTTAAATTATATCCTAAAATTTGAACAAGAATGTGGACGATTTTAAAGAAAAATTTGTTAATTAGCAAGATTACAAAGTTTTATAAAGAAATTCGAGTAAGTTTAAGAAACATTTAGAAGTTTTTAGAAGATTCAAAGTTAATTTAAAAATTGAAAACATTTCAGAAAAGTTTTAAAAAATGTACACATTTTTTAATGTTTGGAAATAAAAATTTTGAAGATTCTTAAGGATTTTGAAAGGTTTCATGATAAGAAAGAAAAAATTCTTAACAATCATGGGAAAATTCAAACTGATTTCTTTTTGAAAAACTAATTTTAAGAGAATATGGGAGATTGGAAGGCAATTTTTGTAATTTTTCAGAATTTTGAGAAAAAATTTGGAAAAATACGACCAATTTTGAAAGATATGTAGAAGGTTTCAAAGTTTTGGAAATGGTTAAAAAATAATTTGGAATTTAAAAATATTTCCAAACATTTCAAACAAAATGAAATTTTTGAAGATTTCAAAAAAAACTTTCGAAGCTTTTTAAGATGTATGAAAAGCTTTAAACAAAAAATTTTCTTGAGATTCTTTGGAAAATGTTTAATAACTTTTTATTTTGAAAAATTAATTTTTAAAGACAATTTGAGGGCAATTTTTTTAATTTTCAAACTTTTAGGAATAGTTCGAGTCAGTTTAAAAGATATTCAGGTATCTTCTAAACTTTTAAAAGTCCTAAATATCTTTTACACTGGCTCGAATTTTTCCTAAAATTTTGCAACATCTTGAAAAAAATGATACTATTTGACATATCTGAAATATTTAAAAATTGTTTGGAATTTTCTCAAGTATCTTAGGAAAATTATATATTATAAAATTATATAACCTTACAAAAAATCAAATAAATTACTTAGAAAAGAAATAAGTATTCTAAATTTTTATTTTGTATTCAAAATTATTCATCCCCTAAAATTATAATTTGGGTGGAAAACCCGTATTCGTGATTGGATGAAGTTTTCATTTTTTTACCGCTTGAAAAAAGTCTGCAAACTGCAGGTTTATGAGAAATGTAAGATTATCTCAATAATATATATATTCAATAATAATAATCAATTTAAGAAAGGTGTCCGGCATTTTGATATACAAAATGTAATTTGTAAATTTTTGAAGATTTCAAAAATTAAGAAGATTTTTAAGGATTTTAAAAGGTTTCAAGATAATAAAAAAATTTCTTAAAATTCCTGGGAAAATGTAAACTGATTTTTTATTTTGAAAATAAATTTTAAGAGAAAATTGAAAACGATTTCAAAAGATTTTAAATTATTTTCTAAAATTTCGAAAAAGAATGGGAAAGATTTTCAAGAAAAATCTTTCCATTGGCAAGATTACAACGATTTATAAAAAATGCGAGTAAATTTAAGACATTTCGAAATTTTAAAAAGATTAAAATTAATTTAAAAGTTGAAAATATTTCAAAAGTTTCAAAAAATGTACATTTTTGAATATTTGGAAAAACTGGTTTGAAGTTTCTTAAGGATTTTGAAGGGATTCACGATAATAAAACAATTTTCTTAGAATTCATGGGAAAATTTGAACAGATTTTTGATTTTGAAAAATTAATTTTAAGAGAATATTTAAAAGCATTTCAAAATATGACCCAAAATTTTAAAAAATTTCTAAAATTGAATCTAAATCTAAATCTGAATCTAAAAGATTCTGGAAGATTTTAAGGCAATTTTTGTAATTTTTCAGACTTTTGAGAAAATGTTTGGAAAAATTCGAATAATTTTAAAAGATATTCAGAAGGTTTAAAAATTTTGGAAATAGTTAAAATAATAATTTTAAAAGATTTCAAAAAATTTAAAACAAAATGTACATTTTTCTAAGATTTCGAAAAAAAATTCAAAGCTTTTTAAGAAGTTTAAAAGGCTTCAAGAAAATAAAAACCTTTTTCAAAATTCCTGGGGAAATTCAAACTGATTTTTTATTTTGAAAAATTAATTTCAAGATAATATTAAAAAAGAATTTAACATTTCAAAAGATTTCCAAAATTTTCAAAACAGAATCTAGAAGATTTGAAGGCAAGTTTTTTAATTTTTCAGAATTTTAAGAAAAATTTTGGAAGAATTCGAAGAATTTTAAATGATTTTCAGAGTTTGAAAAAATTTTCAAAAATTTGAAACAAAATGTCAATTTTTAAGATTTTAAAACAAATTTCGAAGCTTTTTAAGAAGTTTAAAAGGCTTCAAGAAAATAAAAAAACTTTTTTAAATTCCTGGGAAAATTTAAACTGATTCTTTATTTTGAAAATAAATTTTAAGAGAAAATTGACTAAGATTTTAGATTATTTTCTAAAATTTCGAAAAAAAGTGTTAAAGATTGCCAAATTTTATAAAAATTTTTTTCAATTTCAAAAGGTTTCACGATAATAAAAAATGTTTCTTATAATTCATGGGATAATTTAAACTGATATTTTATGTAAAAAAATTAGTTTCAATATAATATTAAACAAAAATTTAATATTTCAAAAGATTTCCTTAATAGTCAAAACAGAATATGGAAGATTTGAAGGCAAGTTTTTTAATTTTTCAGAATTTCAAGAAAAATTTTGGAAGAATTCAAAGAATTTTAAAAGATGTTTAGAAGGTTCAAAAGTTTTGAAGATGTTTAAAAAATGAATTTAAGTTTGAAAAGATTTCCAAAAATTGTAAACAAAATGTCAATTTTTGAAGATTTCGACAAAAATTTCGAAGTTTTTTTAAGAAATTTCAGAAGTTTAAATAAAATAAAAAGATTTCTTGAGATTCCTGGGAAAATTTTTAATTACTTTTTATTTTGAAAAATTAATTTTTAAAGAAAATTTAAAAAAGTTTCAAAATATTTCAAAATATTATTATAATTTCAAAATATTTCCACAAATTTTGACAATATCTGGAAGATTTCAGGGCAATTTTTTTAATTCTGAAAGATTTTTCAAAATTTTAGGATATTTAGCGTCAAAATTTCCAAACGTCTGAATATCTTTCAAACTTACTCGAACTATTCCTAACATTTTTCAAAATCCGGATAAATGAAAAATTATACTTTTGCGACATATCTGGAAGCTTCAAGAAATCTTTCGAATTTTCTCAAGAAATCTTAGAAAAATTAGACATTTTTTTAACTTTGAAAACAAATGAACAAAGAAACTCAAAAAAGAAATTTTTTGCAGAGATTTTTATTTTGTATTTTAAATTATTTATCCCCCAAAAATAATAATTTGGGTGAATTTTGCTTTCTTTCATGAGTGAAAAATTTTTTTTACTAAACATTCGTAATATTAGTCAGAAATTTTCATTTCTTTGGTTGACAATGTAACTATCTCGTTGAAAATTCATCTTTTTTGGTAGAAAATTCATCTATTTCATCAAAAATTCATATTTTCATGTTAAAAAATTGAACTATTTTGTAGAAAATTGGTCATATCTTTTTAAAAACTTAATCTTTTTTGGTTTAAAATGCAACTGGTAAAAATTAATTTTTTTATTGGGGATTCAGCTATTCTGTTTTAAATTTGTCTTTTTTGGCATGAATTAAACTAGTTTTTATTTAAAATTAAATTCTTTTTGGTTGAAATATCATTTATGTTATCTAAATAATATATATTCAATAATTTAATAATAATAATCAATGGAACAAATGTCATCTCTTCGATACCTCTTTCGAGATTTCTAAAAACATGCATGCGCGCGCGTAGCGCGCTTTTGCTACTTGTCCTATATTAAAAAGCGCATGGCGCCATTTTCGATTAATTCTCGAAATTACTCGAAACATTTTAAAACTATTGTTGTCGGGAAACCAGCATTTATGATTGGATGAAGCTGTCGTTCCTTTTTCCCCGCTTAAAAAAAAAAGTCTGCAAACTTCAGGCTTATGAGAAGTTTTAGGTTATCTAAATAATATATATTCAATAATAATAATCAATGTATTTTCGAAGATTTGGAAAAAAATTTCGAAGCTTTTTAAGAAGTTTAAAAGACTTCAAGAAAATAAAAAAACGTCCTTACTATTCCTCGGAAAATTTAAACAGATTTTTTATTTTTTAAATAATTTTTAAAAGAAAATTGACAAAGATTCCAAAAGATTTTAAATTATTTTCTAATATTTCGAAAAAGAATGGGAAAGATTTTCAAGCAAAATCTTTCAGTTAGCAAGATCACAAATATTTATAAAAAATGCGAATAAGTTTAAGACATTGCGAAATTTAAAAAATATTCAAAATTAATTTGAAAGTTAAAAATATTTCAAAAGTTTTAAAACATGTACATTTTTGAATATTTGGAAAGAATTGAAGCTTTTTAAGGATTTTGAAAGGATTCACTATAATAAAAAAATCTTCTTACAATTCATGGGAAAATTTGAACTGATTTTTTATTTTGAAAAAGTAATTTTGAGAGAACATTTAAAAACATTTTAAAAGATGACAACAGATTTTAAAACATAACAAAAGATTTCTAAACTCTTCATAACAGATTCTGGAAAACTTTAAAGCAATTTTTGTAATTTTTCAGAATTGTCAGAAATTTTTGTAAAAATTCGAATAATTTTAACAGATATTTAGAAGGGTTAAAGTTTTGGAAATAGTTGAAAAAGTAATTTGAAATTTGGAAATATTTCAAAAATTTAAAACAATATTGTAAATTTTGGAAAACTTCGGAAAAAAAATCGAAGCTTTTTAAGAAGTTTAAAAGGCTTCAAGAAAATAAAAAAACTGAATTTTTATTGTGAAAATAAATTTAAAGAGAAAACTGACAACATTTTTTAATTATTTCCTAAAATTTCTAAAAAGAATGGCAAAGATTTTTAAGCCAAATCTTTCGAATAGCAAGATTTAAAAATTGTATGAAAAATTTAAAAAAAAAATTTAAAAAGGTTTCACGATAATAAAAAATATTTCTCATAATTCATGAGGTAATTTAAACTGATTTTCTAATCAAAACAATTAATTTTAAGATAATATTTTTAAAAAATCTTAACATTTCAATAGATTTATAAAATTGTCAACATAGATTCTGAAACATTTGTAGGCAAGCGTTTTGATTTTTCAGAATTACAAGAAAAATTTTGGAAGAATTCGAAGAATTTTAAAAAATATTTAGAAGGTTTAAAAGTTTTGAAGATAATGAAAAAAAGATTTTCAGTTGGAAAAGATTTCCAAAAATTTTAAACAAAATGTAAATTTTTGAAGATTTCGAAAAAAATGTTGAAGCTTCAAGAAAATAAAAAAAACTTTCTCAAATTCCTGGGAAAATTTACACTAAATTTTTATTTTGACAATAAATGTTAAGAGAAAATTGACAAGGATTTCAAAAAATTTTTAATTATTTTTGGAAATTTCAAAAAATCTTTCCATTAGCAAGATTCAAAAATTTTTAAAAATAAAAAAAAATTTCAAAAGGTTTCACGATAGTACAAAATATTTCTCATAAATCATGGGATAACTTAAACTGATTTTTTATTTTGAAAAATTAATTTTAAGATAATATTTTTTTTTTAATTCTAACATTTCGAAAGATTTATAAAATTGTCAAAATAGGATCTGGAAGATTTTAAGGCAAGTTTTTTAATTTTTTAGAATTTAAAGAAAAATTTTGGAAGAATTCGAAGAATTTTAAAAGATATTTCAAAGGCTTAAAAGTTTTGAAAATGGTTAAAAAATGATTTTAAGTTTAGAAAGATTTCCAAAAATTTTTAAACAAAATGTAAATGCAAGATTTCCAACAAAAAAAAATGGAATCTTTTTAAGAAGTTTGAGAGGTTTCAAGAGCATACAAAAAATGTTCGAGATTCCTGGGAAAATTGTTAATAACTTTTTATTTTGAGAAATTAATTTTAAAAGAAAATTTTAACAGGTTTCAAATTTTTCTTTTTAAATTCTACAATTTTCGAAAAAAATCTGGAAGATTAAAGGGCAATTTTTTCAATTTTGAATGTTTCTTAAAAATTTTAGGAATATTTCGAGTCAATTCAAAAGATATTTATCTTCCAAACTTCTAAAAGTCCTAAATATCTTTCAAACTGACTCAAATTTTTCTTACAATTTTTCCAAATCCTGAAAAATAAAAAACTAGACTTTTTCGACATATGTGGAAGCTTAAAAAAATGTTTCAATTTTCTCGAGAATTTTAGGACAATTATATATTTATTTAACTTTAAAAACAAATGAAGAAATAAACTCGAAAAAGAAAAATATTTGTTAGAGATTTTTATTTTGTATTTTAAATTATTTATCCCTCAAAATAAATAATTTGGGTGATTTTTTTCCTTTCATGACTGAAAAATCTTTTTTAAGATTCAGTTTTTTCTCACTAAAAATCCATTATTTTAATCAAAAATTCATCTCTTTGGTTGACAATGTCACTATTTCGCTGAAAATTCGTCTTTTTTATAGAAAATTCATCTATTTCATTAAAAAATCATATTTTCATGTTAAAAAATTGAACTGTTCTGTAGAAAATTTGTCTCTTTTTTAAAAAAGTTAATCTTTTTTGGTTTAAAATGAAACTGGTAAAAATTAATTTTTTTGTTGGGGATTAAGCTATTTTGTTAAAAATTTGTCTTTTTCATGGATTAGACTATTTTTTATTCAAAATTAAAATCTTTTTTGGTTGAAATATCATTTATGTTATCTAAATAATATATTCAATTATTTAATAATAATAATCAATGGAACAAAGGTCTTCAACACTTTGAGACACAAAATTTAATTTTTTCTGTTTATGAAATATAACATAGAACCCAAGTGTCTGTTAATTGCTAAAGTTTTCCTAATTTTTTAATTACAATTATTTTAAACACATTACAATTTTCAACAGTTCAAAAAAATTTGTTAAATTTATTTCAAATTTTTTATTTAAGAAATTTGTATTGTTTATCCACAAAATTTTCGTATTTCTAGAAACATGCATGCGCGCGCGTATCGCGTTTTTGCTACTTGTCCTATATTAAAAAGCGCATGGCGCCATTATCTAAATGATATATTCAATAATAATAATAATAAACAATATAAGAAAGGTGTCCAGGATTTTGATATACAAAATGAAATTTGTAGATTTTTGAAGATTTTAAAAATGAAGAAGCTTTTTAAGAATTTTAAAAGTTTCAATATAATAAAAAAATGTAATTCCTGGGGAATTTTTAACTGATTCCTAATTTTTTTTAAATTTTGAGAGAAAATTAACAAAGATTTCAAAACATTTTAAATTATTTCTTAAAATTCCGAAAAAGAATATAGACGAATTTAAAGGCAAATTTCTCAATTAACAAGATTACAAAGATTTATAAAAAATCTGATCAAGTTTAACAAACATTTAGAATTTTTAAAAAGATTAAAAATTTATTTAAAACTTGAAAACATTTCAAAAAAGTTAGAAAAAACGCACCCTTTTGAATATTTTGAAATAAACATTTCTTAAAATTCCTGGCAAAATTTAAACTCAATTTTTATTTTGAAAAATAAATTTTCAGAGAAAATTGACAAATATTTCAAAAAATTTTTAATTAGTTCCTAAAATCTCGAAACAGAATGTGGACGATTTTAAAGCAAAAATGTTCATTCAGCAAGATTACAAAGTTTTATACAAAATTCGAGTAAGTTTAAGAAATATTTAGGAGTTTTAAAAAGATTCAAAATTAATTTAGAACTCAAAAAGATTGTTTAAAACTTGAAAAATGCACATTTTTGAATATTTGTAAATAAAAATATAGAAGTTTCTTAAGAATTTGGAAGAGTTTCACGATAATAAAACATATTTCTTAAAATTCGTTGAATAATTTAAACTGATTTTTTTATTTTGAAAAATTTATTTCAAAACAATATTCAAAAAGACTTAAAAACATTTCAAAAAATTTCCAAATTTGTCTAAACTGAACCTGGAAGACTTGAAGGCATCTTTTTTATTTTTCAGAATTTTAAGAACTTTTTTTAGAAAAATTCAAATAATTTCAAAAGATATTTAGAAAATTTAAATATTTTGGACAGGATTTATAAAATAATTGGAAATTTGAAAAGATTACAAATTGAAAAAAACTTTTAATTTTGGAAGATTTAAAAAAAAATGATAAGCTTTTTAAGAAGTTTCAAAGGCTTCACGAAAATGAAAGAACCTTTCTTGAGATTCCTGAGAAAATGTGTAATGACTTTTTGTTTTGAAAAATGAATTTTTAAGGAAAATTTGAAAAGTTTTCAAAACATTTCAAAAGATTGCTACAAATCTCGAATATCGACATATCTGAAATCTTCAAAAATCTTTTTTAATTTTCTCAAGAATCCTACAAAAATTATATTTCTATAACCATAAAAACAAATGAACAAATAAACCTAAAAAAGAAATATTTATTCAAAATTTTTATTTTGTATTCAAAATCATTTAATTTGTTTTGGTTGAGAATTCCACTATTCTGTTGAAGATTCGTCTTTTTCGGTTAAAAATTAAAATAATTGAAAATTAATATTTTTTCGCCGACGATTCAATAATTTTCTAAAATTTCGAAGAAGAATGGGAAAAATTTTAAAGCAAAATCTTTCAATTAGCAAATTACAAAGATTCGTAAAAAATTCGATCAAGTTCAAGAGACATTTAGAAGTTTTTAAAATATTGAAAATTAATTTAAAACTTGAAAACATTTCAAAAAAGTTGTTAAAAAACTTACATTTTTGAATATTTGGATATAGAAATTTTAAAGCTTCTTAAAGATTTTGAAAGCAAGTTTTTTAATTTTTCAGAATTTCAAGAAAAATTTTGGAAGTATTCGAAGAATTTTGAATGATATTCAGTGTTTGAAAAGATTTTCGAAAATTTGAAACAAAATGTAAATTTTTAAGATTGTAAAACATATTTCAAAGCTTTTTAAGAAGTTTGAAAGGCTTCAAGAAAATAAACAAACCTTTTTAAATTCCTGGGAAAATTTAAACTGATTCTTTATTTTGAAAATAAATTTTAAGAGAAAATTGACTAAGATTTTAGATTATTTTTTAAAATGTTGAAAAAAAAATGTTAAAGATTGCAAAAATTTATAAAATTGTTTTTTTCAATTTCAAAAGGTTTTCACGATAATGAAAAATGTTCCTTATAATTCATACGATAATTTAAACTCATATTTTATTTAAACAAATTAATTTTAATATAATATTAAACAGAAATTTAATATTTTCAAAGATTTCGTTAATTGTCAAAACAGAATATGGAAGATTTGAAGGCAAGTTTTTTAATTTTTCAGAATTTCAAGAAAAATTTTGGAAGAATTCAAAGAATTTTAAAAGATATTTGGAATGTTCAAAAGTTTTGAAAATGGTTAAAAAATGAATTCAAGTTTGAAAAGATTTCCAAAAATTGTAAACAAAATTTTCTGGTCAAATAACATTTATTATTATTATTTATCATTTATGTTCCGTTTAAGAAATATAACGGAGAAAAGTATCTGTAAATTTGCTAAAGATTTCCTGATTTTTGGTTACAAATATTTTAAACATATTACAATTTCCAAGAGTTCATAAAAATTTGTTGAATTTATTTAAAATTTTTGATCTCAAAAAATGTTTATTGTTGATGCACAAAATTAAACATCTTTTTCGAGATTTCTAAAAACATGCATGCTTTAAAGAAAATAAAAAAATTTCTTGAGATTCCTGGGAAAAATTTTAATTACTTTTTATTTTGAAAAATTAATTTTTAAATAAAATTTGAAAAAGTTTCAAAATATTTCAAAATGTTATTATAATTTCAAAATATTTCTACAAATTTCGACAATATCTGGAAGATTTCAGGGAAATTTTTTTAATTTTGAAAGATTTTCCAAAATTTTAGGATATTTATCGTAAAAACCTCCAAACGTCTGAAAACCTTTAAACTTACTCGAACTATTCCTAACATTTTTCAAAATCCGGATAAATGAAAAATTATACTTTTGCGACATATCTGGAAGCTTCAAAAAATCTTTCGAATTGTCTCAAGAAATCTTAGAAAAATTATATATTTATTTAACTTTAAAAACAAATGAACAAAGAAACTTAAAAAAGAATTAATTTTTAATTAATTAATTTAATTAAAAAAAAATTACGAGTAAGTTTAAGTTTAAGACATTTCAAAATTTTAAAAAGATTCAAATTAATTTAAAAGTTGAAAATATTTCAGAAGTTTTGAAAAATGTAAATTTGTGAATATTTGGAAAAAAATTTGTGGAGCTTCTTAAGGATTTTCAAGGGATTCACGATGATAAACAAATTTTCTTAGAATTCATGGGAAAATTTGAACTGATTTTTGATTTGGAAAAATTAATTTTATGAAAATATTTAAAAACATTTTAAAATATAACAAAAAATTTTAAAAGATTACAAAAGATTTCTGAAATCGTCGTAACAGATTCTGGAAGATTTAAAGGGAATTTTCGTAATTTTTCATAATTTTAAGAAAATTTTTCGAAATAGACAAAAAAATGATTTGAAATTTGACAATATTTCAAAAAATCTAAAACAAAATGTAAATTTTTGAGATTTCGAAAAAAATTTCAAAGATTTTTAAGAATTTTAAAAGGCTCCAAGAAAATGAAAAAACTTTATTAAAATTCCTGGGAAAAAAACTGAATTTTGTTTTTTAAATAAATTTTGAGAGAACATTGACAAAGATTTCCAAATTCTTAAAATTATTTTCGAAAATTTCAAAAAATCTTTCCATTAGCAAGATTAAAATTTTTTTTTAAATGTCAAAAGGTTTCACAATAATACAAAATATTTCTCATAATTCATGGGATAATTTAAACTGATTTTTTTATTCTGAAAAATTAATTTTAAGATAATGTTTAAAGAAAAATTTTAACATTTCAAAACATTTCCAAAACTGTCAAAACAAAATCTGGAAGATTTAAAGGCAAGTTTTTAAATTTTTCAGAATTTCAAGAAAAATTTTGGAAGAATTTTAAAAGATATTTAGAAGGTTTGAAAGTGTTGAAAATGTTTGAAAAATGATTTTCAATTTTGAAAGTTTTCCAAAAATTGTAAACAAAATATAAATGGAAAATTTCCAAACAATTTTTAATCATTTTAAGAAGTTTGAGATTTTTAAAGAAAATAACAAAATTTCTTGACATTCCTGGGAAAAATTTGTATTACTGTTTATTTTGAAAAATTAATTTTAAAAGAAAATTTGAAAAAGTTTCGAAATATTCCCAAATATTATTATAATTTCAAAATATTTCTAAAGATTTCGAAAATATCTGGAAGATTTCAGGGCAATTTTTTTAATTTTGAATGATTTTTCAAAATTTTAGGAATATATCGAGACAATTTTTTCTAAAATTTTGCAAAATCCTGAAAAAAAAAATTACACTTTTTCGACATATCTGAAATCGTAAAAAAAATCAATTTTCTCAAGAATGTAAACTAATTTTTTATTTTGAACATTTTTAAGAGATTTATAAAAACTGCGAGTAAGTTTATGACATTTCGAAATTTTAAAAAGATTCGGAAGTATTTTAAAAGTTGAAAATATTTCAAAATTTAAAAAAATGTACATTTTTGAATATTTGAAAAAAAAAATTGTAGCTTCTTAAGGATTTTGAAAGGATTCACGATAATAAAAAGTGTTTCTTAAAATTCCCGGGAAAATTTGAACTGATTCTTTGTTTTGAATAAATAAGTTTAAGAGAATATTTGAAAACATTTTAAAAGATGCCAAAATATTTTAAAAGATTACTAAAGATTTCTAAATTCGTCATAACAGATTCTGGAAGGCTTTAAGGCAATTTTTGTAATTTTTCAGAATTTTAAGAAAATTTTTTGAAAAATTCGAATTACTTTAAAGGATAAAATAATTTGAAAATATTTCAAACAATTTTAAAAAAATGTAAATTTTTGAAGATTCTGAAAAAAATGTCGAAGCTTTTTAAGAAGTTTAAAAGGCTTCAAGAAAATAAAAATACTTTCTTTAAATACCTGGGAAAATTTAAACTGATTTTTTATTTTAGAAATAAATTTACAGAGAAAATTGGCAAAGGTTTCAAATGATTTTAAATTATTTTCTAAAGTTTCGAAAAAGAATGGGAAAGATTTTCAAGCAAAATCTTTCCGTTAGTAAGATTGCAAAATTTTATAAAATATTTGAAAAAAGATTTAAAAGGTTTCACGATAATAAAAAATATATCTCACAATTCATGGGATAATTTAAACTGATTTTTTATTTTGATAGATTAATTTTAAGATAATATTTCAAAAAAAATTTAACGTTTCAAAATATTTCCAAAATTACTGTGGACGATTTTAAAGAAAAAATTTCCAATTAGCAAGATTACAAAGTTTTATAAGAAATTTGAAAAAAAAATTTGAAAGGTTTCACGATAATAAAAAATATTTCTCAAAATTCATGGGATAATTTAAACTGATTTTTTATTTTGATAGATTAATTTTAAGATAATATTTCAAAAGAATTTAAAACATTTCAAAATATTTCCAAAATTGTCAAAACAGAATCTGGAATATTTGAAGGCAAGTTTTTTAATTTTTCAGAATTTTAAGAAAAATTTTGGAAGAATTCGAAGAATTTTAAAAGATATATAAAAGGTTCAAAAGTTTTGAAAATTTTTAGAAAATGATTTTAAGTTTGAAAAGATTTTCAAAGATTTTAAACAAAATGTAAATTTTTGAAGATTTCGCAAAAAATTTCGAAGCTTTATAAGAAGTTTGAGAGGTTTCAAGAAAATAAAAAAATTTCTTGAGATTCATAGGAAAATTTTTAATTACTATTTATTTTGAAAAATTAATTTTTAAAGAAAATTTGAAAAAGTTTCAAAATATTTCAAATTATTATTATAATTTCAAAATATTTCTACAAATTTCGAAAAAATCGGGAAGATTTAACGGCATTTTTTTAAATTTTGAAAGATCTTTCAAAATTTTAGGAATAGCTCGAGTCAGATTAAGAGATATTTATCTTTCAAACTTCTAAAAGTCCTAAATATCTTTCAAACTGACTCGAATTTTTCCAAAAATTTTTCAAAATCCTGAAAAATAAAAAAATATACTTTTTCGACATATCCGAAAGCTTCAAAAAAATCTTTAAATTTTCTCGGGAATCATAGAAAAATGATATATTTATTTAACTTTAAAAACAAAGGAACAAATAAACTTAAACAAAAAAGTTCGATATTTTTATTTTGTATTTTAAATTATTTATCCCGCAAAAATAATAATTTTGGTGAATTTTTTTTCTTTCATGGCTGAAAAACCTTTTTTAAGATAATATTTGAACAATTTAGTTGCAAATTCGTCTTTTTGGATTGAAAATTAATCTGTTTTTGTTTAGGATTAGGATTCCACTATTTTGTTGAAAATTCATTTTTTTTAATAAAAATTCATTATTTTAGTTGAAAATTCATCTCTTTGGTTTCCAATGACACTATTTCGTTGCAAATTCTTTTTTTTTTTGTAGAAAATTCATCTATTACATTAAAAATTTATATTTTCATGATAAAAAATTGAACTGTTTTGTAGAAAATTTGTCTCTTTTTTTTTAAAAAACTTAATCTTTTTTGGTTTAAAATTCAACTGGTAAAAATTAATTTTTTTGTTGGGGATTAAGCTATTGTGTTAAAAATTGGTCTTTTTTTCATGAATTAAACTATTTTTTTCAAAATTAAAATCTGTTTTGGTTGAAATATCATTTATGTTATATAAATAATATATTCAATAATTTGATAATAATGATTAATGGAACAAAGGTATTCGACACTTTAAAACACAAAATTTCATTTTTTTCGTTTATGAAATATAACATAGAACCCAAGTATCTGTTAATTGCTAAAGTTTTCCTAATTTTTAATTAGAAAGATTTTTAACACATTAATTAAATTTTTTATTGTTGATCCACAAAATTAAGCACGTCTTCCGATATTTATAAAAATATGCATGCGCGCGCGTAGCGCGCTTTTTCTACTTGTCCTATATTAAAATGCGCATGGCGCCATTTTCGATTATTTCTCGAACCATCTCGAAATAACTCGAAACAATTTGAAACTATTGTTGTCCGCAAACTCGTATTTATGATTGCTTGGAGCTGTCGTTCCTTTTTCTCGTTTAAAATAAAAAGTCTGCAAACTTCAGGCTCATGACAAATTTAAGGTTATTTAAATAATATATTCAATAATAATAATCAATGGAATAAAGTTGTTCCGTACTTCAATATACAAATTGTAATGTGTAGATTTTTGAACATTTCGAAAGTGAAGAAGCTCTTTAAGATTTTAAAAAGGTTTTAAGATAATAAGAAAAATCGTTGGAAAATTTTAATTGATTCTTTATTTTAAAAAAAATTAATTTTAAGAGAAAATTGACAAAGATTTTAGAATATTTAAAATTATTTCTTAAATTTTCGAAAAATAATATTGGTCATTTTAAAAGCGAACTTTTTCAATTAGCAAGATTACAAAGTTTTATAACAAAATTCTGTCAAATTGGGGAGACATTTAGAAGTTGTAAAAAGATGCAAAATTAATTTTAAACTTGAAAACATTTCAAAAAAGTTAGAAGAAAACATACATTTTTGAATATTTGTAAATAAAAATTTAACAACTTCTTAGGCTTTTTGAATGGTTTCGCGATAATTAAAAATATTTATTAAAATTCGTGGGAGAATTTGAAGATATTTCCAAAAAATTAAAATGAAAAGTAAATTTTCAAAAATTTCAAAAAGAGATTTCTGGAGAAATTTTTAATGACTTTTTATTTTAAAAAACCAATTTTTAAAGCGAACTTCAAACCTTCTAAAAGTCCTAAATATCTTTTCAACAGACTCGAATTTTTTCTAAAATTTTGTAAAATCCTGAAAAATAAAAAATTATACTTCTTCGACATATCTGAAATGGTATCAAAAAATAAATTTTCGGAAGAATATAAACTGATTTTTTATTTTGAACATTTTTAAGAGAAAATTGACAGAGATTTCAAAAGATTTTAAATAGTTTTCTAAAATTTCGAAGAAGAATGAGAAAGATTTTCAAGCAAAATATTTCAGTTAGCAAGATTACAAAGATTTATAAAAAATGCGAGTAAGTTTATGACATTTCGAAATTTTAAAAAGATTCAAAATTTATTTGAAAGTTGAAAATATTTCAAAAGTTTTAAAAAGTGTACATTTTTGAATAATTGGAAAAAAATTGTGTAGCTTCTTAAGGATTCTGAAAGGATTCACGATAATAAAAAAATTTCTTAAAATTCATGGGAAATTTTGAACTGATCTTTGTTTTGAATAAATAATTTAAAGAGAATATTTAAAAACATTTTAAAAGATGACAAAATATTTTAAAAGATTGCAGAAGATTTCTAAATTCGTCATAATAGATTCTGGAAGACTTTAAGGCAATTTTTTAGAATTTTAAGAAAATTTTTGGACACATTTTAATTATTTTAAAAGATAAGATCATTTGAAAATATGTCAAAAAATTGCAAACAAAATGTAAATTTTTGAAGATTTCGAAAAAAACGTCGAAGCTTTTTAAGAAGTTTAAAAGGCTTCTACCATCATGTTAATCATGTAATATTTGTACATAGGATCTTTTATAAACGGAGCCCAACAATATTTCAGATACAAATTTAAAATTTTATAATTTATTTATTTTAAAAATGACTTTTCTTCCATGATAGATGACTTTTTAACAAAATACTTGAATGCTCAACAAAATAACTGAATTTTGAACAAAATAATTGAATTATCAACCAAAGAACATAAATTCTCAAAGAAAACGTGTAATAGTTGATATTTCAAACAAAAAGGATGAACTTTCATTTTTCAAAATGAATTTAAAAATCGAAAAGACGAATTTTCAACAAATGAAGATTTTTCAGGCATGAAGGAAACAAAAATTCACCTAAGTTGTTGAACCTTTGAGCCAAAAGACGAATTTTCTGTACAAAAATTGAATTTTTAACCAGAAAATATGAAATTTCAGCAAAAAAATTAATTTTTAAGAAAATAGTAAACTTTTCAACCAAAGAGATAAACCTTCATTTCAAAGAAAAATAAATTCCAACAAAGTAGTTCAAGTCTTACCAACGCAGTTTAATTTTCAATCAAAAAAGATCAGTTTTCAACAAAATAGTTAAACTTTCAACCAAAGAGATGAGTTTTCAACTAAAATTATGAATCTTAAACAAAAAATTGCATTTTCATCCATGAAAGATGAAATTTGTACTGAAACAGATGAATTTTTAAATCGGAAAGACAAATTTCCAAAAAGGTATTTGAATTTTGAATTTTTCATTCAAAAAACATTTCAGTTTGACTTTACAACATCAAAATATGAGTTTTGAAAAAGAAGTAAATTTTCTACGAAGATAATTGAATTTTCAACCCAAAAAGACGAATTATCAATTCGCACAACCTGTGGGGTATGTACTCACCACCGTATTTGAGCATTTCAGCGTACATACTGTCTACACCAGCAGCCTTACCATTTTTTAAGTTCTTAATTATATACCTAACCTCATAGGCACAGATTCTCTCAATTGAGTTTTCTAACGCATCGTGTCCTATATCGCGATTGTGGTACTCTATAGCTTCATCTCCCAATAATTTCCTAAAAGAGTATCTCAAACCATCTAGTATCCCGTCTGTATCATAAAGCAGTTCAACCTTACTATTTCTCAAGCTGACTATCTCTGTACTTTTACCTCCCTTCATAATGATCGACGTCCATTTATGATACAGTTTCTTGCTTCCTTCAAAGTCGTTTTGCATTTTCTTCTCCTCTTCTGTTCTGATTTTATCTTTACTTTCCTTGATTTATTCGTTTAACTTTCCTCTTTTTGTGTCTGTAATCAGTTTCAAGTCCATTTCTCGCCTCATCGCTAATGCCTGTGATTTCCAACCTTCTTCATGTACTTTTTACTGTTCTTGGGAAGCTGTCTGAATTTCATCATTCCACCATGCATCACCAGACATTCTTCCTACAACTGCAGTACCACACACTTCAGTCACACTCCTAACAATGACTTCCCCAAACAGGGCTGATACGCCATCTATATTTTTATTGTCTATTAGCGCCTTCCCAAGCTGCCTGATCTATGCGTTCGTTTATCTTATGAAAAAAATATAAATATAAAAATATTTCAGAAGATTTGAAATATTTTAGGGTATTTTAAAAGGTTCCAAGGAATTTTTGATAGAGTTCAATAATTTAAAGGAATTCTACAGGATTTTAAAGGTTTGAGGGTATTTTTAAATAGGAAGTGTCTACGTGTACCAAAATTTCGGTACAAATATGAGTACGTCTACACAAAAATCCGGCTATTCGTACAGAAATTTCGGTACAAATAGCCCCTTTTCTAGCTCCCCCTATTCGTATCGAAATAATCCGGCTATTTGTACCGAAATTTCGGAAAACGTACCACGGTCTTTTAAATACTTGCAGGAATTTTCAAGAGCTTTAAAAAAGTTGTATGGGATTTCAAAATATTTTAAAGGATTTGAAATATTTCAGGGTCAGTGTTGGGTAAGTGACTTTTTTGAGCTAGTTACTTTGAGCGTTACTTAGCGAAAAAGGGTAACTATTTACAGTGAAGTTACTTGTAACTCTAACTAGTTACAGTTACTAGATAAAGTAACTTCAAATTACCTACAAAAGTTACTTCTTACATTTCCTCAATTTTATAATTTAAAAATCGAAATAAGTAAGATGATAATTCATAAAAACTTAATTTAAATCTTGCATTAGTTAGAGTTAGGTTTTTCAGTCACATTTTTTAACCAAACAGTTGTATTTTTAACGAAAAAGTATGCCATTTTTTTACCAGAAGAAATGAATTTTCAAGCCAATGCGACGAATTTTCAATAAAAAAGTTACTTTTCAACCAAATTTGGATTTTCTACCACAATAGTTAAATTTTTAACAAATTACATGAATTTTCGACTACATTTTCATATCGAAAATATTAATTTTCAACAAAAAAGTTAATTTTCAACCACATAGTTGAATTTTATACCATTTACAAACCAAAAAGAAGAATTTTTAACAAAAGAGTTTAATTTCCAACAAAAAGGTTTATTTTTAACCAAACAGTTGAATTTTCTAGCAAAATATATTCCTTGAATTCTACGAATTCATCGAATTCCACGAATTCTACGAATTCCTTGAATTCTGCGAATTCCTTCAATTCTACGAATTCCTTGAATTCTACTAATTCCTTGAATTCTACGAATTCCTTGAATTCTATGAATTCCTTGAATTCCACGAATTCCTTGAATTTCACAAATTCCTTGAATTTCAAGAATTCCACGGATTCCTTAAATTCCATGAATTCCTTGAATTCCACGAATATCTTGAATTCTACGAATTCCTTCAATTCAAAGAAATTCCTCCAACTCCACGAATTCCTTCAACTCTACGAACTCCTTCAACTCCACGAACTCCTTCAACTCCACGAATTCCTTCAATTCCACGAATTCCTTGAGCTCCACGAATTTCTTGAGTTCCACGATATCCTTCAGTTCCACGAATTCCTTGAATTCCACGAATTCCTTCAATTCCACGAATTCCTTGAATTCTACGAATTCCTTCAATACTACGAATTTCTTCAATACTACGAATTCCTTGAATTCTACGAATTC
>CAKNYM010051295.1:94280-120080 GCA_932195095.1 Andricus curvator
TTCAATACTACGAATTCCTTGAATTCTACGAATTCCTTCAATTCCACAAATTCCTTCAATTCCACAAATTCCTTCAACTCTACGAATTTCTTGAGTTCCACGATATCCTTCAATTCCACGAATTCCTTCAACTCCACGAATTTCATGAGTTCCAAGATATCCTTCAATTCCACGAATTTCGTGAGTTCCACGATATCCTTCAATTCCACGAATTCTTTCAATTCCACGAATTTCTTGAATTCTACGAATTCCTTCAATACTACGAATTTCTTCAGTTCTACGAATTCCTTCAATTCCACGAATACCTCCAACTCCACGAATTCCTTCAATTCCATGAATACCTTCAATTCCACGAATAACTTCAACTCCACGAATTCCTTCAATTCCATGAATACCTTCAATTCCAAGAATTCCTTCAATTCCACGAATTCCTTTCATTTCACTAATTCCTTGAATTCTACGAATTCCTTCAATTCCAAGAATTCCTTCAATTCCAAGAATTCCTTCAATACCACGAATTCCTTCAATTCCACGAATACCTTGAATTCTACGAATTCCTTGAGTTCCACGAATTCCTTAAATTCTACGAATTCCTACAATTTCATGAATTCCTTCAATGTCACGAATTCCTTCAATTCCACAAATTTCTTGAATTCTCTCAGCCCGCTAGACCTTGGACCTAGACCTTGGACAAAATAGTTTAATTTTCAACCAAAGAAATTAATTTTTAACCAAAAAGATGAAGCTTCAACTAATCAGATTACTTTTCTACCAAACAAGTCAAATTTTCACCTAAAACAGATAAATTTTCAACTTAAAATAGAATACACCAGAGACTCGCTATTTGAACGCGCGATCAAACGCGTTATATGAATTCCTAGAATTGCTGGTCCCCACAGTTTCTCAGGGGGCAGGGCGAGAGACGGTTGCGACTCCGCCTCTGAAGGGACGTATGCACTATACTACTCAGTCAAGTAGATTGCGCAATATTGTGGAAACGGTTCAGGCGGCCCTGACTGTTTACATTTCGCTGTACGCGTTATATGAACAAGGCCATTTTCAGGCAACCCTCGAGATTGTTCATCTATCGAGTCTCTGGTGTAGCTGTTAAATTTTCAGTACAGAAATTAATGCTCAACTAAAGAAAATAAATTTAAAAAGAAATAGTTAAATCTTCAACCAAACAAATGAATTTGCAACAAAGAAGATACATTTTCAGTAAAAAAAAATATATTTTTCAACCAAAAAAGAATAATCGTCAACAAAGTAGATCAATTTTGAACAAAAAAAAAGGATTTTCAACTAAAATGATGAATCATGAAGCAGAAAAATTAGTTTTTAAAGAAAAATGTAGTAGTTGATATGTGTCAACTAAAAAATATTTTTATTTTATATCAAAAGCAGTTGAATTCTACCAAAAAAGACGAATTTTCAACAATATTGTTCAATCCTCCACCAAAACAGATTTATTTTCAGATAGTCGATAAAAAAAAAATTGAATAGTTGAATTTTCAACAAAGAAAAAAAACGAATATTTGACCAAAGAAATGAATTTGTAACTAAACATTGAACAATTAAATCATCAGTAAATAAAATAAATTTTCAACGAAATAGTTAAATTTCTTATAAAGGGCAGATGACAATTCCGCCCCCACTACGCGGCATCCCCTCACTCAGTCGAACTGCTGTCGCCGAGCCTGGTCAGCGGGAGTCCTTTGAACCTAATTAGGACTAAATATATAGTATATAAAAATTTTTTAATTCAGCGCTTGGTAATTTACAAATATAATAATCGAAACTTGAGAATTATAAGGATTCCAAAGAAATGCTATTTGACTTAAAATGTTGAAAATTAAAGATTAAATGTTCAAGTCCATGTGAACATTTTTCAGCATATTTTACTCAAGTCAACTGCAGCAGCTTTAATTTATTGGTGCAATATTTGACTTAAATAATTTTGCACTCCCAGTGCAAAAGTACGAATAGTCTCATTCCTAGCCCAATTTGGAGATTCATTAACAAACATAAATTTTGCATGACGAAAATTCACAAATCGAAAGTAGATTTCCAAACTACAGGTATGATTAGTATTAACTTGCACTAACTAAAATTCACCAAATTTTTTCATATCCGTTCGGATTCGTTTAATTTTTAACACTGAAGCACTTTTAAATTACAAAAAAAATTGCAAATATTTTTAGTTTATTATTATCTTAGTTACTAAGTTTTCAAATTTAGCTTCCGGAATTTCCCCAAGTTAAGTAAAATTATGCAACAATAAATTAAACTTACAGCAGTTGATTTGAGTAAAATAAACTAAAAAAATTTCCAGAATATTTCACATAAGCTTGAACATTTATTTTTTAATTTTCAACTTTTTAAGTCAAATAACATTTCGTTGTAATCGTTATAATTTTCAGGTTTCAAATATTATATTTGTGAATTACAAAGTGCTAAATTTAAAAAAATTTATTTTCTGCATTTTAGTTTTTATTAGGTACAAAGGACTCCCGCTTACCAGGCTCGGCGGCAGCAGTTCGGCTGAGGAGAAGCCTCGTAGTGGGGGTACACAGGTAGCTGGAGCAGAATGGACCATCGCCCGTTATAAACATACATAAACGTACGGACTGTTCGGATGTTTAGACTTAAAAAAAATTAATTTTCAACGAGAAATGATCAATTTTCAACGAAGTTGTTGAATCCACAACTAAAACAGATTAATTTTCAACTAAACAGTTGTAACTTTTAATAAAAAAAGACGCAATTTCTACAAAAATATATTAATTTGCAGCCAAAAAATGTCTTTAAAAAAAGTGTTGTGTTTTCAATAAAATAATCAAATTAACTTCAACTTAATTTTATCAAAGATTCCCTGACATTCCCTAACCAGTTAAACATTTTTGGAATATAAATGCAAATCTCTCAAAATTAGAAAGGTAGTTGGGATTGGAAGGTAGAAATAATAAAAGATTGTAAATTTCGTGGACACTATAAACATTTATCACATAAGTACAATTGAACACTTATTATTGGTTTCATCTTAGTTATTTTTCTCTTATTAGTCTACTCCATTTTTGTGTCTTACGAGCACCCATAAATAATTTATTTTCAATTCATTTACACAAATACTCTCTTAAATCTATAGATATATGTATAATATATTATCGTTCTTTGTACATCTTTCATTCGCACGCACTTGTTTAAAATTAATCTTTAAGCAGCGCGAAGATAATTTACAGTCAAATAGAAAACAAAATCAGATCACTCGTGTTCTGTAATTTTAGTATAATGCAATAACAAACGAATAGGAGAAACCTCCCTACAGTCGATAATTGCAATCTACAGTGGATAATCATTAATTAAAAATACTAATATATGTAAAATATATAATTTAATTAATAGTTAAGCCACTTACGTGTTTATAAATTAAAATTATTTTTCTCATATTTGTACTCTTAATTAATAATTATTCACTGTAGGTTGCATTATCCACTGTGGGGAGGTTTCCCCTACATCGGACATCTTAAAAGTCATAGAGCGGTTGTCAAGAAATAGTTGAGATTCTCACTCCCTGGAGATTTTCCACAATTTTGTCAAATTCATTATTTGTACATAAGTTGAATTATCAAATTGTAGAAGAAAGTCAAATTTTTGTAAATAGCAAAATTCTAGTTCTCTTAACTTAAACCTTGTGTGCACATTTTTGCATGTAATCATTCATGAATTACGTTACAAATTTAACGCCCCCCCCCCCCCCCCCGAAAATTACAAATCCGTAGAATTTTCAACCAAGTATAGTTCAATTCTCAAACAAAAGAGATTCCCAACGAAAGATTTAATATTTCGTATTTCAATGAAACAAGATTAAAATTTTGAATCAAAAAGAAAAGAAGATGAATTTTCAACCACCAAAGATGACTTTTCTACCATAATGGATGAATTTTCAATACAAAAGGACGAATTTTCAACAAAAAAGTTGAATTTTCGAACAAAAAAGATGACTTTTTAAACAATAAGATTAATTTCTACCAAAAAAGACGAATTTTCAAACAAATATCTGAACTTTCAACTAAAAAAGCTAAATAAAACCAAGCGGCTAAATTTTCGAACAAAAAAGATGACTTTCTAACTAAGAAGATTCATTTTCTGATAAAAAAAAGAATTTTCAACAAAATACATGAATTTTCCACCATATACATGAATTTTTAACTAAGCAAGATAAATTTTTAACCAAATAGTTGAATTTTTAACTTAAAAAAATTTTCGACTAAAGATGGAACAGTTAAACTCTCAGTTTTCACTATTTTCAACAAAGTAATTAAATTTCCAACCAAAGAAATTAATCTTTAACTAAAAAATTAATTTTTTCTCAAAGTAGTTCCACTTTCAACCAAGTAGTTAAGTTTTTGACGAAAAAAATGCCTTTTAAACCAAGAAGATTAATTTTCTACCAAAAATGGAATAATTAAATATTCAGTTTTTACTATTTTCGACAAAATAGTTAAATTTTCCAGCAAAGAAATGAATCTTCAACTTAAAAAACGAATTATTGACAAAGTAGTTCAACTTCCAACTAAGCAGTTAAATTTTCGACCAAAAAAGATGAATTAAAAAGAAATAGCTGAAATTTCAACTGAAAAATATATTTTTTCAATCAAAAATGGAATAGTTACATTTTCAGTTTAAAAAATTAATTTTCAACTAAAAAAAAAAGATGAATTTTCAAAGAACAAGCCTAATTTTTTATCCAAGAAGACGGATATTCAATAAAATACAGAAAATGTAACTATTTTGATGAAAATTCGTTTTTTTGTTGTTGTTTAATAATTTTCATTTTTTAACTAAGAATATAACTATTTTATTTTTAGTCAAAAATGCATATTTTTTTACTGAAAATTGATCTTTTATAGTTGAAAATTCATGTATTTGGTTTAAACTGAACTATTTTTATGAAAATTTAACTTTTTGGTAGAAAATTACCTTTTTTTTAAAAAATCATATTTGTGGACTGAAAATTTAACCGTTTTGTAGATAATTCGTCCTTTTGACTTTAAAATTCAACAATTTTTTTGGAAATTGATGTATTTTGTTGAAAATTCATGTTTTTCGGTAGAACATTTTTGTTGGACAATTCATCTCTTTTGTTGAAAATATAACTATTTTGTTGAAAATTGTATTGTTTTGGTTAAGAATTAATTTTTTAAACCAACAAGTGTAACTATTCTATTTTAGGTAAAGAAATTGATATTTTTTACTGAAAATCGATGTCTTATGGTTGAAATTTCATGCATTTTATAAAAAATTCGTCTTTTGTCAAAAATTAATCTTTGTGGTTGAAAATTCTTCCTTTTTGGTTAAAAATGCAACTGTTTGGTTCAAGATTCAACAATTTGGTAGAAAAGTAAACTATTCGGTTGAAAGTAAATTTTTTTGTTAAAAATTCATATATTTGGTTTAAATTTGCCTATTTTGTTAAAAATTAAACTATTTTTATGAATATTTAACTTTTTGATAGAAAACTAACTTTTCTGCTAAATAATATTTGTGAACTGAAAAATTCAACCTTTTTGTAGATATTTCCTCCTTTTGGCTTTAAAATTCAACAATTTTGTTAAAAATTGATGTTTTTGTTGAAAATTCATGTTTTTTGGTAGAACATTTATCTTTTGGTTGGAAAATACATCTCTTTTGTTGAAAATATAACTATTTTTTTTTGAAAATTCTCTACCTTTTTCGTTGAGAATTAATTTTTTGTAACTAACAATGTAACTATTCCATTTTCGGTTGAAAATTGATATTTTATCATTGAAAATTGATGTTTTATAGTTGCCAATTGATGTAGTTTACTGAAAATTCGTCTTTTTTGGTAGAAAATTAATCTTTGTGTTTGAAAATTTAACTATTTGTTAAAAATTCGTTTTTTTTTGTTTGTTAAAAATTATATATTTTTTTTTTTACTGAAAATTGTAGTATTCCATTTTTGGTTATAAATTTATCATTTATAAATTGAAAATTCAAATCTTTGGTTGAAAATTCATGTATTTTGTTGAAAATTCGTCTTTTTGGTTAGAAAATGAATCTCGTTTGTTGAAAATTCAATATAATATACTTCGACTTGATATCTTAAGAATTTAATGTGTTTCATATTGCCCAAAATTGGTAACGTAGTTTATGGACGACCCCTGACACTTTGTTTAAAAATATTTTTATTTTAATTTGGACATGAATCCAAATTTTGTTGTTGATCATTAGTGAAAATAAATAGAACTTTGCTGGACAAAAGCGTCTAAAAGTGAAATATCCCCAAAAAACGCTTGCATTGTAGAATCGAGAAAGAAATATTCTAGTGACAAAAGTCGGAAATGAGAAAATTTTTTTGAACATTTCAACACTTAATACAACTACTTACAGGAGATATTCTTAACATCGAAATTATTATAACAGTTCATTTTTGTCTATCCTTTGATTCGCCATCTACTCGATGCGAGCTACTCTACGTAGAATTTCCAACAGTTAAATAATTATTATACATGCATTCAGTCTTTGTTGCTAAATATATAGGATATTCAGAAAAATCATAACAAATATAGTTACAGTGTTAAAAACACAATTGGAAATTGGATGGAGGATACAGACTGGTGATTATCGTTATGGGTCCCAGATTTTTTTACACAATCCTCTCTCGGGTCGATAAGTCATTCACAATTTTCAATCAATATCTGACGTCTGACCCCGAGAATCCTCAACTTCCTGCCGTTTCAATAATTACGTATAAATCAATCGGAAGAAATCTCGTCAATAAAAATAAAAAATAAATACAGTGCTGAGTAAAGGTCAGGACTGCTAAATCAGACTTGAATACAAAAATTAAATTTTTTTACATATTTATGTCTGAATATATTCAGGGTGTTCCTGGGTTTCTCCCGATCAATTTTTCCGGGTCAATTTAAAAGAGATCAACATTTTTGAATGATTTCAAGAGATTTCTAAACATTTAAAAAGATTTCAAAAATTTCTTATTTAGAATAGGGAATTTTGGAAAAGGACGATAATTCTGATTTGGAATAGGAAATTTTCCAATCTAAGAAAATTATAATTCTGACTTTGAACGGGGATTTTTTGTAATTTCCCTTTTTGTAAATCAGAAACTAAAATTATTTTCCAAAAAAATCCTGTTCCAAGTCAGAATTATATTTATTTACAACATTTTTTATTATAATTCAAAAATATAATAACTCCCTTTTTCAAAACTTTGAAAGAGGAAAGTTTCAAATTCTGGCAAATTTTTATTTGCCCAAAAAGAATGTTTAAATTCAAACAAATTCTGATTTGGAAAAGAAAATTTTCAAAATTTGACGAATTTTCCCGTCCCATGTCAAAAATGAATTATATTTATTTACAAAAATTTTCTATTATAATTCAGAAATATAGTAACAATCTTTTTCTAAAATTTGGAAGATGAAATTTTCAATTTCTGGAAAATTTTGATTTGTAACAAGGAATTTTCAAAATCTGACGAAATCTGACTTGGAACAGGAATTGTTTCTTTAAATTCCTTTTTTGTAATTCAGAAATAAAATTATTTTCCAAAATTTCCCGTTCCAAGACAGAATTATGATTTTTTTATGAAATTCCCTTGTAACAAAGCTAAAATTATAATTCTTTACGGAAATTCCGTATTCCAAGTCAAAATTACCTTTATTTCAAAAAATTCCCTGTTCCAAGTTAGAATTAATTTGTTTTGACAATTTCTATAATAATTCTGAAATCCCTTTTTTTTAATTTTGAAGAGGAAAGTTTCAAATTTAAAATCAAATAAATTCTAATTTGGAACAAGGAATTTTCAAAATCGGACAAATTTTGAATAGAAACCGGGAATTTTTTTTGTATATTCCGTTTTTATAAATCAGAATGAAAATTATTTTCCAAATTTTCCCGTTTCATATAAAAAATTACCTGTCCCAGGAAAAAAAAATTTTTTTTACGGATATTCCGTATTCGAAGTCACAATTACTTTTATTTTCAAAAATTCCCTGTTCCAGGTCAGAATTATTTTATTTTTAAAATTTCTATAATTCAGAAATCCCTTTTTTTAAATTTCAAATTTAAATTCAAACAAATTCTGATTCGGAACAAGGAATTTTCAAAATCTGACAAACTTAGAATTGAAACTTGGATTTTTGTTATTGTAAATTCCGATTTTATAAATCAGAATGAAAATTTTTACCAAATTTTCCCGTTTCATGTAAAAAATTATCTGTTCCAGGAAAAAAATTATAATTCTTTACGGAAATTCCCCGTTCCAAGTCACACTTACTTTTATTTCCAAAAATTCCCTCTTCCAAGTCAGATTTTTGTTTTGTTACATTTTCGAATATAATTCGGAAATTATTAGATTTTTTTGGAAATTCCCTTCTTGTATATCAGAATTAAATATTTTTTTATATTTCATTTATTATTCTCAGTCTAAACTCAGAATTGTAATTCTTTTAAAAACTTCCCTGTTTCAGAGTCAAAATTGAATTCATTTCTAAAATTCCCTGTTCCAAGTCATAATTATATTTATTTACTAAATTTTCTATTTAAATTAAGAAATATAGTAATTCCTTTTTTCTATAATTTGCAAGAAGAAAGTTTCAAATTGACCTGGAACAAAGACTTTTCAAAATCTAATTCTGACTTAGAACAGGGATTATTTTTGTAAATTCCCTTTTTTTAAATCAGAACAGGGATTATTTTCCAAAATTTTCCGTTCCATGTCAAAAATCACTTGTTACAAGAGAAAATTATAATTCTTTACGAAATTCCCTGTTCCAAAGACAAAATTATATTTTGTTTACTAAAATTGCAGCTTGGAATCTTAATATTTTCCAAAATGCACTGTTACAAGTCAGAATTGTAATTCTTTTGTAAAATTCCCTATTCCAAGTGAGAATTATGATTTCTTCACAAACTCCCTATTCGAAATTAGAATTAGGGTAATAAAATATATGAAACCGCATTTAATTTACACATTTCAATTTTCTAATTTCTTTTGAAATCTTTTGAATCCCTCAAAAACTGTAGAATTCCTTGAAATCTTCAGAAAACTTTTAAATTTCTGAAATCATTTGAAATTCCTTCGAAATTTTGTAACCTCTTGAAGTTTCCTATAATCAAGGTGGCCGTTTTAATTCCCCGGTGAGGTAAACACCTCGATACCGGTTGATGCTCGGCTGCATCGAGTTAGTCAAATATACAGTCAATGCCGTTCGAATAAAAAATTTTGATTCTGGAAAGCAGTGCCCGGCGCAGCACAGAAAATCGGTTCGACTGAACCTTGTAAAACTCGCTTGAGCTTCACGACTGATATTAATTGTAAACGATACGTCATGGCAGTTTAATAATGGCAGCTTATTCAGTGAGCATTTAGAATCTAGAAGCTCATCAGAACGAAGATTCGAGCGAAAATACTCTTCTCTCCCACTGATAAAAAGTACATTTATGGAGACTCTCTCGCTTTATGCAGAAGATTCGCTCACACTTTTACGAAGGCTACCTTTTGTCATGAACTTCCTCGTCCATATTTAGTTTTTCAGTCATTGGACATTGACTTCCTGATGTCTAGAGTCTGTTCAAAGAGGCACAAGGCCCGATGAACGAACTCGTATTGCTCAGCCGTTTGAATCATTCCACCTCTGTCGTACCTGAAATGGTAACACAATTAGTTAATCTTGCAGTCGGATTGCATTTGCAATTATGAGATTATTTTCAATTATATTCTTAAGATTTTTTTTTATTTAAGAACATTGATTTAATTTAAAGATTAACTTTGACGGAAGATTAATTTAACGGAATAATTCAGTTTTCAACCCAACAGATGAATTTTGAAGCAAGAATCTTAATTTTCTACAAAAAAAAAAAAAACGAAATTTCAACAAGATAAATAAATTTTAAACTAAGCGAGACCAATTTTCACAACAAATTAATTAGCTGAATTCAAATAGATTTAAATAGATGAATATGGAATTCAAAAGGACGATATTTTAACAAAATAGTGGAATTTTCAACCAGAAAAGTCAACATTTCAACAAAAAAGTTCATTTTTAGTAAGAACGATGACTTTTCTACCATACAAGATGAATTTTCTATCAAAAACGAATTTTAAACCAGTTGAATGAACGAAAAAAGAAGTTTTAATAAAATAGTTGAATTCTCTACCAAATAGAAAGATATTTTTTGTACCAAAAATGGAATCGTCAAATTCTCAGTTCGAAAAATTGATTACCAACAAAAAAAAACGAATATTCAACGAAAAAAGACGAATTTTTAACCAAACAGTTGAATCCTCAGTCAAAAAGATGAATTTTCAACAAACAAGACTAATTTTCTAACAAAAAAGACGAATTTTCAGTAAAATACGTGAATTTTCTACTTAAAAAGGATAAATTTTCAACCAAAAATGGAATAGTTAAATTTTCAGATGAAAAATTAATTTTGCAACACAAAAAACCAATTTACAACAACATAGTTGCATTTTCAACAAAGAAAGATGACTTATCTACCAAAAAAGATGAATTTTTAATGAAAACAGCGGATTTTTCAACTGAAAAAGATGACTTCATCAAAACAGTTGAGTTTTGAACCTAGAAAAATGCATTTTCCACAAAATAGTCGAATTTTCAAACAAAAAATTACAATTCAACTAAAAACAGTTGAATTTTTAAGTCAAAAATACGAATTTTTTTAGAAAAAAGTTGAATTTTCAACAAAAAAGTTGATTTTCAACCAAGAAAGATGACTTTTCTACAAAAAAAAGATGAATTTTTAATATAAAAGGACGAATTTTTAATAAAAACAGCGGAATTTTTAACCAGAAAAGATGACTTTATCAAAATCGTTGAATGTCGAACCTAGAGTGAGGCATTTTACACCAAGTGGCCGAATTTTACAACAAAAAAGATTACAATTCAACTAAATCAGTTGAATTTTCCAGTCAAAAAGATGAATTTTTTAGAAGAAAGTTGAATTTTTAACCAAGAAAGATTAATTTTCAATTAGGAAAGATGACTTTTCTACCAAATAGTTGAATTTTCAACTAAAAAATATATCTTTTGAACCCAAAATGGAATCGTCAAATTTTCAGTTCGAAAAATTTATTTTGAAAAAAAAAAATTTAACCAGTTGCATTAAACCAAAAAAGATGAATTTTCAATAAAAAGATTAATTTTCTAACCGAAAAGACAAATGTTCAACAAAATACGCGAATTTTCTACCAAATACATACTTGAATTTTCTATTTATAAAGCATTAATTTCCAAACAAAAATAGAATGGTTAAATTTTCAGATAAAAAATTAATTTTACAACATAACAAAGCGATTTTTAAACAAAAAATATTATGAGTATATTTTCAATTATATTCTTGAGATTTTTTTTTATTTGAGAACATTGATTAAATTTAAAGATTAACTTGGACGGAAGATTAACGTAAGGGAATAATTCAGTTTTCAACCCAACAGATGAATTTTGAAGCAAGAATCTTAATTTTCTACAAGAAAAAAACGAAATTTTAACAAGATAAATAAATTTTAAACTAAGCGAGACAAATTTTCATAAAAAATTAAATAGTTGAGTTCAAATAGATTTAAATAGATGAATATGGAATTCAAAAGGACGATATTTTACCAAAATAGTGGAATTTTCAACCAGAAAAGTCAACATTTCAACAAAAAAGTTCATTTTTAGTAAGAACGATGACTTTTCTACCATAAAAGATGAATTTTCTATTAAAAAACGAATTTTAAACCAGTTGAATTTTCAACTAAAACTATGGAATATTCAATTGGAATGAGTTACATTTTCAGTTAAAAAAATTACTATCCACAAAAAAAAAACTAACTTTCAGCCAAAGCAAAAAAATTTTTTTCCAAAAAATAGTCACATTTTCAAACAAAGTGATGAATTTTTAACTAAAATCGTAAATATTAAACTGGAATAGTTGAGTTTCAGACCAGAAAGATGAATTTTCAACTAAAATGATGAATCTTTAACTAGAATAATTACATTTTTAACCAAAAAGATGAATTTTCAACTAAAACAGATCATTCTTCAACCAAAAATTGAATAATTAAATTTTTAGTAAAAAAATGAATGTTCAACCAAAGAGATGAATTAACTAAAATTATGGAATATGTACTTAACTTTTTATTTTTGGTTTGGAATTCATCTCATTTGGTTAAAAATTCATTTTTTGGCTGAAGATTTATCTTTTTGGATGCAACTTTATGTATTTTGTTGAAAATTTGTTTCATTTTTGGTTGCAAATTTATCTTTTTTCGTTTAAAAGTCAACTACCTGGTTGAAAATTCATTTTTTTTAGTTGAAAATTCAAGAAACTGGTTGACAAATCTTGTATTTCGTTGATAAATCATATTGTTTTGTAGAAAATTAATCTTTTTGTTTAAAAATAAACTTTTTGATTAGAAATTGAACTCTTTGGTTGAATGTTAAACTCTTTTCTTGGAAATTTATTTGTTGTTGTTGAATATTCATCATCTTAGTTGAAAATTCATCTCTTCGGTTAAAAATGTAACTAATTTGCTAAAAATTCGTTTTTATTTGGTTAAGAATTAATTTTCTTTACTGAAAATGTAACTATACCATTTTTGGTTGAAAATTAATCTTTTTTGGTTGGAGATTCATTATTTTAGTTGAAAATTCCACTATTTCTTCCTTTAGGGTTGAAAATTCAGCTGTTTTCTACAGAATTAATTTGGCTTGAAAATTCAACAATTATAGTTACAAAATTGAACTATTTGCTTGATAATTCAAGTGTTTTGTTGATTCATCTTTTTTTGTAGATAATATTAATCTTCTTGTTTAAAAAATTAAGAAAGAAATTGTCAACCAAAAAGATGAATTTTCGAGCAAGAATATTAATAATTTACCAAAAAAAGACGATTTTTTAAAAAATACATTAATTTTTTACCAAATAGTTTGATTTTTAACTAAAAAAGATGTATTTACAATTGCAAATGGAATAGTTAAATTTTCAGTTAAACAAATAATGTTCAAGCAAAAAAACGAATTCTCAACTAAATAATTAGGCTTTTTTTATCAAAATAATTCAATTTTCAACCGAAAAAATGAATTTTCAAGCACAAAGATTGATTTTCTACAAAAAAAAAACGAATTTAAAAAAAAATACATGAATTTTCAACCAAATTATTAAATTTTCCACCAAAATATTTCAATTTTGAATCAAAAAGCCGACTTTTCAACTAAAAAAGATGAATTTACAATAAAAGGTGGAATAGTTAAATTTTCATTTGAATAAATTAATGTTCAAGCGATAAAAAAACAAATTTCCAATTAAATAATTGAAACTTGTACACAAAATAATTCAATTTTCAACCAAAAAGATGAATTTTCTATCAAGAAGATTAATTTTCTATCAAATAGTTGAATTTCAAAATAAAAAAGATGAATTTACAATAAAATATGGAATAGTTAAATTTGCAGTTGAACAAATTAATGTTCACGCAATAAAAAAACTAATTTTCAACCAGATAATTAAAATTCTTACAAAAATAATTCAATTTTCAACCAAAAAGATGAATTTTCAATCTAGAAGATTAATTTTCTACCAAATTAAAAACGAATTTTTAACAAAACACATGAATTTTCAACCAAATTATTAAAATTTTCACAAAAATTTTTCAATTTTAAATCAAAAAGACGATTTTTCAACTAAAAAGGATGAATTTACAATAAAAGATGGAATAGTTACATTTTCAGTTAAACAAACTAATGTTCAAGCAATAAAAAAACGAATTTCCAATTGAATAATTAAAACTTGTACACAAAATAATTCAAATTTTCAATCAAAAAGATAAATTTACAATAAAAAATGCAATAAATAGTTAAATTTTCAGTTAAAGAAATTAATGTTCAAGCAAACAAAAAACGAATTTTCAACTAAATTATTAAAATTTTCGAGAAAAAAATTTTAATTTTGAATCAAAAAGACGATTTTTTAACTAAAAAGGATGAATTTACAATTAAAGATGTGATAGTTAAATTTTCAGTTAAACAAATTAATGTTCAAGCAATAAAAAAAAACGAATTTTCAACTGAATAATTAAATTTTTTACCAAAATGCAGGAATTTTCAACCAAATAGTTGGATTTTAAAATAAAAGAGACAAATTTACAATAAAAAAAAGGTATAGTTAAATTTTCAGTTAAACAAATTAATGTTTCAGCAAAAAGAACGAATTTTCAACTAAATTATTAAAATCTTCGAGAAAAAATTTTGTATTTTGAATCAAAAAGATAATATTTAACTAAAAAGGATGAATTTACAATAAAATATGGAATAGCTAAATTTGCAGTTAAACGAATTAATGTTCAAGCAAAAAAAAACTATTTTTCAACATAAAAATATAAATTTAGAATAAAAGATGGAACAATTAAATTTGCAGTTAAACAAATTAATGTTCAAGCAATAAAAAAACGAATTTTCAACTAGATAATTAAAATGTTTACCAAAATAATTCAATTTTCAACCAAAACTTTGAATGTTCAACCAGAAGATTAATTTGCTAACAAAAAAAACACAAAATACGAATTTTTAATAAAACACATGAATTTTCAAATAAATAGTTAGATTTTCAAAATAAAAAAGATGAACTGACAATAAAATATGGAATAGTTAAATCTTCAATTAAACAAATTAATGTCCAAGCAAAAAAAACAACGAATTTTGAACTAAATTATTAAAATTTTCACTAAAATATTTTAATTTTAAATCAAATCGATTTTTCAACAAAATAGAAGAATTTTCAACCTGAATTGTCATTTCCCATCGGGGTTTCCAGAACTTTCAAAAAAATGCCATAACTTTTACAGGTCTTTCAGTTATTCTTTCTTTAGTCTTGTAGCAAACCCTGAGATCGAATTTGCAATTGGCAATTTCTAATTTAAAAATATCCTTGAAATGAATTTTACCTCATTTGGCACAAAATCCCTAAGACATCGACGTTCCCATCCCTGATGAGCTGAGTCATTCCATTTGCTATTGCTATAAAACACCCTGTTCTTCCGATTCCTGCACTGCAATGGACTGCAACGGGTCCCGGTAAATTATTTATTTCCGCAGCTAGGCTAACGAGCGTATCCGCTTCTTGTGGTACAGCGTGATCAGGCCACGAGTCATACCTAAAAAAAAAGGAAAATGTAATTTAAAAACACATATTTCTTCTGAATTTTTGTCATTCAATAGAGAAAATTCATTCGTTCAGAGATCTTATTGGTTTAGCAGTCTAATTGCCAAAATATTAATTTTTAATTATTTTTTTCAAATGGAAAAATTGCTTTTTGAAACCTTTATCACTACCGAAGCGAATATTTCAAGGATAAATCAGTGCCGCGACATCCTTGAAAAATTCCGATTCCTTACGCAATTGTTTGTTAAAAAGCATTTCGAATTACTCTAATTTCAAAATATGAATATTAAAATAATAATAGAAACTGTCTTTTATTAAATGATAGTTTTATAACATTTTATTTTACTGTTTTTTATAGTTAAATATTCATTTTGTTCTTATTGTACTCTTTTCATATATTTTATTTTTATCTCGTATGAAAATAATAACCAAAATGTAAATGGTCAACTGAATGAAGAAAAATGAGAATATCATATAAAAAAACTTTTTCTTCGAGTAAAAGTGGTCAAGGTTGAAGGAACCAACTTTTTCAAATAAAAAAAATGGTTCTCGATAATTTTATCCAAAATGTTGAATTTTCAAACCAAAAAGACTGAATTTCTACAAAAAAAGTAAAATTTTCAACCATATATCTGAATTTTCAACCAAAAAGATGAATTTGCAACCAAGGAGATTGATCTTTTATAAAAAAAATACGACTTTTCCATAAACGACATCAATTTTCAACCAAATAGTTGAATTTTGAAACTAAAAAAGACCAAATATTAACCAAAAATGGAATAAGTAAATTAGCATGAAAGAAATAATTTTCAATTAAAAAAATATAATTTTCTACAGATCTGTTAAATTTTCTAAAAAAAAAAAAAAATAGTTTTCAATAAAAAAAATTTTTTTTTATTAAAGTAGTTCAAGTTTCAACCAAAGAGATGAATTTTACACTAAAATTATGAAGCTTAACAAAAATAATTTTTAAGAAAGCAATTCAACTTTCAACCAAAAGTTGAATTTTCAACCTAAAAGATGAATTTTCTGCAAAAAATGTAATAGCTAATATTCCAACAAAGAAAATATTTTCATTTTAAAGAAAAAGCCGTATAATTAAACAAAAAATATAAAATTACTACAAAAAGAGATGAAATTGCAAATCAAAAAGGCGAATTTTCAAGAGAAGTTGCATTTTCAACTAAGAAAGATTTTTCAGTCAATAAAGACAATAAATTTCATCCAAAATGTTGAATTTTTAAGCCAAAAAGACGATATATCCACAAAACAGTTGATTTAAAAAAAAACTATTACATTTTCAAACGAAAAGATGAATTTTCAATCAAAAAACTTAATTCTCTACTAAAAAAGACGCATAATCAAGAAAAAACATACATTTTTAACCAATTGGTTGAATTTTCCACCCTGGAGATTAATTTTTTAGCAAAAAATATGAATTTTCAACAAATTGCATCAATTTTCAACCAAATAGTTGAATTTTGAAACTTATTTACCAAAAATAGGAATAGTTAAATTTTCATTAAAAAAATTTTTTCTACAAAGCAGTTGAATTTTCTACCAAATTGTTGAATTTTCAAGACCAAAAGACGAGTTTTCTACAGAAAAGTTGAATTTTCAAGCAACTGATAAAATGTTTACTCTAATTATGTATCTTCATAAAAAAAATGAATTTTTAAGAAAGCAGTTCAACTTTGAACCAAACAGCTGAATTTTCAACCTAAAAGATGAATTTTCAACCAAAAATGTAATAGCTAATATTCCAACAAACAAAAAAATTTCATTTTAAAGAAAAACCCGTTCAATTAAACAAAAATATGAAATTACTACAAAAAGAGAAGAATTTTCAAATAAAAAAGGCGAATTTGCAAGAAGAGTTGCATAGTTGAATAGTTGAATATCCAAATGAAAAAGATGAATTTACAATAGAAAAAATGGTATAGTTGAATTTGTAGTTAAACAAATTAATGATCAAGGAAAACAAAACGAATTTTTAACTAAATTATTAAAATTTTCACCAAAATATTTCAATTTTAAATCAAAAAGACGATTTTTCAACTAAAAAGGATGCATGTATAATAAAAGACGGAATAGTTAAATTTGCAGTTAAAAAAATTAATGTTGAAGCAAAAAAAAAATAATTTTCAACTAAATAATAAACATTTTTACCAAAACAATTCAATTTTCAACCAAAAAGATGAATTTTAAATCAAGAAGATTAATTTTCTACTAAAAGAAAAATGAATTTTCAACAAAATATATGAATTTTCAACCAAATTATTGAAATTTTCACGAAAAAGACGATTTTTCAACTAAAAAGGATGAATTTACAATAAAAGATGGAATATGTTTAAATTTTCAGTTAAATTAATGCTCAAGCAATAAAAGAAGAATTTCCAATTAAATAATTAAAACTTTGACACAAAATAATTCAATTTTCAACCAAAAAAGTGAATTTTCAATCACGAAGATTAATTTTCTACCAAATTATTAAAATTTTCAACATAATATTTCAGTTTTAAATCAAAAAGACGATTTTTCAACTAAAAAGGATGAATTTACAATAAAAGATTGAATAGTTACATTTTCAGTTAAACAAATTAATGTTCAAGCAATAAAAAAACGAATTTCCATTTAAATTATTAATATTTTTACCAAAATAATTCAATTTTCAACCAAAAAGATGAATTTTCAATCAAGAAGATTAATTTTCTACCAAAAGAAGAACGGATATTTAACAAAATACATGAATTTTCAAACAAATTATTAAAATGTTCACCAAAAGATTTCTATTTTAAATCGAAAAGACGATTTTTCAACTAAAAAGGATGAATTTACAATAAAAGATTGAATAGTTAAATTTTCAGTTAAATTAATGTTCAAGCAACAAAAAACAATTATCAATTAAATAATTAAAACTTTTACACAAAATAAGTCCATTTTCAACCAAAATGATGAATTTTCAATCAAGAAGATTAATTTTCTACCAAATAGTTGAATTAAATTTTTTTTTAAATAAATCTTTTATTAAATTACACTTTTAGATCACTTTATTTCACTGTCTTTTTTTATAATTAAATATTTATTTTATTCTTATTGTACTCTTTTTATATATTTTATTTTTATCTCATATAAAAATGATAACCAAAATATAAATGGTCAACTGAATGAAGAAAAATGAGAATATCCTATAAAAAACCTTTTCTTCGAGTAAAAGTGGTAAAGGTTGAAGGAACCAATTTTTTCGAATAAAAAAAAATGGTTAAAAATTCATAGTGGTCCAAGTTACATGGGTAGATTTGTGTAAAGTCGTTTTTCTCGATAATTTAATCCAAAATATTGAATTTTCAAACCAAAAAGATTTAATTTCTACAAAAAAAGTTAAATTTTCAACCAAAAAGATGAATTTTCAATCAAGATGATTAATTTCCTAGTAAAAAAAAAGCGAATTCTCACCAAAACACATACATTTTTAACCAATTACTTGAATTTTCAACCAGGCAGATTAATCTTTTATAAAAAAATAAGACTTTTCCATAAATGACATCAATTTTCAGCCAAATAGTTGAATTTTGAAACTAAAAAAGATCAAATATTAACCAAAAATGGAATAAGTAAATTTTCATAAAAGAAATAATTTTCAATTAGAAAAAAATAATCCCTCTGCTTTACAGTAAATTTAAAACATCAAAGAAACGTACCAATAATGTTGAACACTTCGTCGTTCACCATTATGCCTGATTTCCAAATCCCTGACAGTGTAGCCGTCCCTGTTGATCACGGACAAAACCGTAATCTCGATGGGTCCAGCATTCATCCTCGTATTTTCCTCCAGTGGGAAATATACGTCACACTTGGCTTTGGTTGCTTCCTGCAGGCGGGTCATCATCACGATTGTAGGAACTCTTTCCGCCCAAATCATTCGCCAAAAGTCTTCAATCGTGTTGACCAAGGGTCCTTGCGTCGCGATGTATCGTACACTGTCACCATCATAGCCCTAAAAAAATAGTTAAAAATAAACCAATTAATATTTTTAATTTATTTCTGTATAATAAACAATTATGTGAATAAATAAAATATATAATTTGAATTTTTAATTAAAAATAATTATTTTGAAAATAATTTTATTGATTAAATGAAGATAACCGTGAGGTGTATTTTAAAGTTTAAGGATATGCCTAAATTCTTAGGGAAAGGGAATTTTTATAATAATTTGATTATTAAATTTGAAAGCTAGGAAGAATTTCCCGGGTGGCAATTCATGTGACTTCAAATTCCAGGTTTTCCCCGATCAAATTTGGTTAATTTGATCAATTTAGATTACTTTTGCATAAGAGACTGTCCATAAATTCCGTTACCAATTGCACAAAAATAGGGGCATGAATTCTTTTTTAAATAAAATTACCGTAAATTCCATATTGAATTTAATATGATACGCATTAAATTCGTAAGGTTTCAAGACGAAATATATTGCATTTTCAATAAAACAGATGAATTTTTAAACAAAAAGATGAATTTTCAACCAAGAAGATTAATTTTCTACCAAAAAAGAAGAATTTTTTACTAAAAAAGATAATTTTTCAACCGAAAATATAATAGTTGTATTTTCAGTTTAAACAAAAATTAATTTTAAAGAAAAAAAATGAATTTTTTAACAAAATAAGTCAATTGTTCACCAATATAGTTCAATTATTAACCAAAAAGATGAATTTACAAGCCAGAAGATTAGTTTTCTACCGAAAAAGACAAATTTTTAATCAAATACGTGAATTTTCTACTTAAAAAGGATAAATTTCCAACCAAAAATGGAATAGTAAAATTTACAGATAAGAAATTAATTTTGCAACACAAAAAACGAATTTACAACAACATAGTTGCATTTTCAACAAAGAGAGATGACTTTTCTACGAAAAAAGATGAATTTTTAATAAAAACAGCGTATTTTTCAACTAAAAAAGATGACTTCATCAAAATAGTTGAATTTTGAACCTGGAAAATGCATTTTCCACCAAATAGTGAAATTTTCCAACAAAAAATTACAATTCAACTAAAAACAGTTGAATTTTCAAGTAAAAACAAACGAATTTTTAATAAAAACAGCGGAATTTTTAATAAAAACAGCGGAATTTTCAACCAGAAAAGACGACTTTATCAAAATCGTTCAATGTCGAACCTAGAGTGATGCATTTTCCACCAAGTGGTCGAATTTTCCACACAAAAAAAAAATGACAATTCAACTAAATCAGTTGAATTTTCAAGTCAGAAAGACGAATTTTTTTAGAAGAAAGTTGAATTTTTACCCAAGAGAGATTAATTTTCAATTAGGAAAGATGACTTTTTCTACCAAATAGTTGAATTTTCAACTAAAAAAAAATATTTTTTCAGCCCAAAATGGAATCGTCGAATTTTCAGTTTGAAAAATTGATTTAAAAAAAAAAGAATATTTAACCAGTTGCATTCAACCAAAAAAGATGAATTTTCAATAAAAATATTTTCTAACCGAAAAGACTTGAATTTTCTATTTATAAAGGATTAATTTCCAAACAAAAATAGAATGGTTAAATTTTCAGATAAAAAATTAATTTTACAACACATCAAAACGAATTTTTAACAAAAAAGTTCAGTTTTGGACCAAAAAGATGAATTTTTAAGCAAGAATTGGACAATTCTACAAATTCTACAAAAAAAAAAAAATTCAAGAAGAAAATTAGAAACAAAATATTAACAAGTCAGTCTTAGCCTTTTTGTTTTAAAAAATAAATTTTTGCAAATTTGACTTGTTAATATTGTGTTTCTAATTTTCTTCTTAAAAAATTTAACAACAGAGACATTAAGCCATAGACCTAGATATTTTTTCTCTTGAGTTCGGATTTAATTGCCGTCCTCAGAGAATCGGTTTCTATGTCAACTCTCTCTCTAAAAAAAAACGAAATTTCAACCAAAAAAGAAGAATTTTTAACAAAATACATCAATTTACAACAAAATTGTTGAACTTTAAAGCCAAAATGACGAATTATCTATAAAACAGTTTAATCTTCAACCCTAAAGTATTAGTTTTAAACAAAACAATTAATTTTCTAGCAAATAATTAAAATTTCATAAAAATAGTTCCGTTTTTAACCAAATAGTTTATTTTCAACAAAAATATGAATTTTCAACAAAACAGTTAACTTTCCACCAAACTTTCTACCAAATTCTTGAATTTTCAAGCTCAAAAGACGAATTTTTCATAAAACAGTTCAAATTTTCAACCTGAAAATACGAATTTTCAATTAAAAACATGAATATTCAGCCAAAAAGAATGAATTTTTTATAAAGCAGTTTAAATTCAAACCTGAACCAAAAAAGAATTTAATTTTTAATAAAAAAGGTTGATGAATTCTGCCTAAAATGACGGATTTTCAACAAAGTACATGTATTTTCAAACACATAGTTTATTTTTAAACCAGAAAAAAATGAATTTTCAATTTAAAATATCAATTTTCAACCAAAAATAGAATAGTTGCATGTTTAGTTTAAAAAATTAATTCTCAGCAAAAAAAAAAAAATTTCAACAAAATGCTTTAATTTTCAACTAAAGAAATGAATTTTTAACAACAAAATTAATTTTCAACAAAAGAGTTCAAAATTTAACCCAAAAGATGATTTTTTAATCACGTAGTTGAATTTTTGACAAAAAAAGATTACTTTTTAACAAAATAGTGGATTTTTCAACCAGAAAAGTTTAATTTTCCAAAAAAAAGTTCATTTTCAATAAGAACGATGACTTTTCTACCATAAAAGATGAATTTACTATTAAAAAACGAATTTTAAATCAGTTAAATTGAAAAAAAAAAAAAAGTTTTAATAAAATAGTTGAACTCTCTACGAAATAGTTGAATTTTCAACTAAAAAAAAGTCTTTTTTGTACCAAACATGGAATTGTCGAATTCTCGGTTTGAAAAATTGATTGTCGATAAAAAAAAATAAAAAAAATAACGAATATTCAACCAAAAAAGACTTGGTTGCATTTAGATTTTTACCCAAAAACTGAAATAAGTTTATTTTAATTTTACTCACGCATATATAGTTTTAATTTTTAGCCAAAAAGATGAATTTTCAACCAAGAAGATTAATTTTCTACCAAAAAAGACGAATTTTCTACTAGAAAAGACAAATTTTTAACCGAAAATATAATAGTTGTATTTTCAGTTTAAAAAAAACTTAAACATTTTTTTTTTAACAAAATATGTTCACCAATATAGTTCAATTACTAACCAAAAATATGAATTTACAAGCCAGAAGATTAGTTTTCTACCAAAAAAGACGAATTTTTAACAAAATCTGTGAATTTTCAATCAAATAATTGAATTTTCAACAAAATAATTCAGTTTTTAACCCAACAGATGAATTTTGAAGCAAGAATCTTAATTTTCTACAAAAAAAAAACGAAATTTCAACAAGATAAATAAATTTTAAACCAAGCGAGACAAATTTTCACAAAAAATTAAATAGTTGAATTCAAGTAGATGAATTTAGAAATCAAAAAGACGATATTTTAACAATATAGTGGAGTTTTCAACCAGAAAAGTTAAATTTTCATCAAGAAATTTCATTTTCAGTAAGAACGATGACTTTTCTACCATAAATGATGAATTTACTATCAAAAAACGAATTTTAAACCAGTTGAATTGAACGAAAAATAAGTTTTAATAAAATAGTTGAATTCTCTACCAAATAGTTGAATTTTCAACTAAAAAAAAAATACTTTTTGTACCAAAAATGGAATCGTCAAATTCTCGATTTGAAAAATTGATTGTCAATAAAAAAAAAAAAAAAACGAATATTCAACCAAAAAAGACTTGGTTTCATTTAGATCTTTACCCAAAAACTGAATTAAGTTTATTTTAATTTTACTCACGCGTATATAGTTTGCGTTGATGTAACTAACGAGTGCATCATCAGAGCCAGGTAGAACAACTCGAGAGTGTGAATTGGGCAAAACCGAGCGATATCGGTTCTTGATACCAGATCCGCAAACATCCACTTTCTCTGGAAGATTCAGGGGCACTTCCCAAAACTCCTTGTGAAGGGAGGAAGGATCAGCGATGACTCTTTTCAACTGGGCTCTCGACAAGACATTCCCAGCGCTCAGGAGGAACTCTTCAGCAGTGCATTCTCGTGTCGGCGTCACCACGTGTGGTGGACTTTCAGGTGTTGGCGTCAATTCAATCGTCAAACTTGCACTGGAACCTCGTCGCTCTAACAGTCCCTTTGCCCTTATTCGAATTATTGGCTCAGGCCTTCTTTCTGGCGTTGCAAGGGCCATCACCTAGAGTCATATGAATAATTATTATCAAAATATGACCAGGGTGGCGATTCGGCGGACGATTTCAAATTCCCGGTCATTTCCCGGTTTTCCCCGGTCAAGTTTTTCAATTTCCGCGGTCAACTCAAAGTAACATATTTATATTTGCCGCAAAACGCAAACATTTATTTTAATTCATGACGCTCGTTCTAAACATCTTTTAACACAACAGAGCAAAACGTTGCAAAATAAATGAATTTTGAAAAAATACTTAATTTTTCCACTAAAAAATATCAATTTTTCACAAAAAATGGAATAGTTAAACTTTCAGTTGAAAAAAATTAATTTTCAACAAAAAAAACGGATTTTCAACAAAATAGTTCCATTTTCAACCAAAGTGATGAATTCTCAAATAAAATTATGAATCTTTATCTGGAATAGATAAATTTGAAACCAAAAAGATAAATTTTCAACTAAAATGATGAATATTTAACTGGAACACTTGAATTTTCAACCAAAAAGACGATTTTTTAAAGAAGATTACATTTTAAATAAAAAGATTAATTTTCTACCCAAAAATACAATTTTTCAACCAAATACATTAATTTGTAAAGAAAGGTTTGAAGTTTTAATCAAAGAAGACACATTTTCAACCAAATAGTTAACTTTTGAACTGAAAAAATAATAATTTTCAATCAAAAATGGAATAGTAACATTTTTAGTTTAAAAAATTATTTTTAAACCAAAAATAAGAGTTTTCAACCAGAACAATGAATCTTTAACTGAAATAGTTAAATTTTCAAACCAACAAATTAATTAATTACCAAAACTTTAATAATTAAATTACAAGTTAAAAAAATTAATGTTTAACCAAACAGATGAATTTTCAACAACGACTATGGAATTTTCGATCGGAATAAGTTACATTTTCAGTAAAAAAAATTACTTTCAACAAAAAAAAACTAACTTTTAACAACAAAAAAAACTAACTTTCAAAATAACAGTTACATTTTCAAACAAAGTGATGAATTTTCAAATAAAATTGTAAATATTTAACTGCAATAGTTGAATTTCAAACCAGAAAGATGAATTTCTAACTGAAATGATGAATCTTTAACTAGAATAATTGAATTTTTGACCAAAAAGATTAATTTTCAACCAAGAAGATTAATTGCTACCAAAAAAGACGAATTTTCAACTAACAAAGATAATTTTTCAACCAAAAATTTAATAATTAAATTTTTAGTCAAAAATGAATGTTCAACCAAAGACATGAATTTTGAACTAAAATTATGAAATATTCAACTGGAATAATAGTTACATTTTCAGTTTAATAAAAATAATAATTTTCAACCAAAAAACATCCAAAGAAAAAACAAATTTTCAATCAAACAGCTCATTTTTCAACCACAGAAATGAATTTTTAATTAAAACGATGGATCTTTAACTAAAAACAAAATAATTTTTAACAAAAGAGTTTAACTTTCAACCAAATAATTACAAATATTGCATTTTCATTACAATAGATGAATTTTTAACCAAAAAGACGAATTTTCAACCAAGAAGATTAATCTTCTACCAAAAAAGATAAATTTTCAACCAAAAATATAATAGTTGTATTTTCAGTTTAAAAAAAATTAATTTTAAACAACAAAAGAACCGAATTTTTAACAAAACAAATCAGAAATTATTTTTCTATAAAAAAAAGAATTTTTAACAAAATATGTGAATTTTCAATCAAATAGTATTTCCAACAAAATAATTCAGTTTTCAACCCAAAAGATGAATTTTGAAGCAAGAATCTTTAATTTTCTACAAAAAAAAAAGCGAAATTTCAACAAGATGAATACATTTTAAACTAAGCGAGACAAATTTTCACCATAAATTAAATAGTTAAGTTTTCAGTTAAAAAACTAATTTTACACAAAAAATTTTTTAACGAAATAGTTCCACCAAAAGATGAATTTTCAACTAAAATTATGAATCTTGAACAAAAAAAATGAGTTTTTAATAAAGTAGTTCAACTTTCAACCCATTAGTTGAATTTTCAACAACAAAATATGAATTCTTGAAGAAGACCAAAAAAATTAATTTTATACCAAAAAAGAAGAATTCTCAACCAAAAGCAAATTATTAATTTTCAACCAAATATTCGAATTCTTAACCAAAAAAGACCAAATTTCGACAAAAAAATGAATTTTCAACACAATAGATGAATTCTTAACGAAGAAGATTAATTATCTATCAAACAACAGGAATTTTTAACAAAATATATGAATTTTCAAACAAATAGTTCGATTTTCTAC
>CAKNYM010051295.1:124791-137718 GCA_932195095.1 Andricus curvator
TTTCGCTCTAGAGTATGGAATGCCATACCATATCCGATCTAGAGTATGGATTTCCATACCATTTTCGATCTAGAGTATGGAATTCCATACCATCTCCGATCTAGAGTATGGATTTCCATACCATATTAGATCTAGAGTATGGAATTCCATACCATCTCCGATCTAGAGTATAATAGAATTCCATACCATTTTCGCTCTAGAGTATGGAATTCCATACCATCTCCGATCTAGAGTATGCATTTCCATACCATTTTCGATCTAGAGTATGGAATTCCATACCATCTCCGATCTAGAGTATAATAGAATTCCATACCATTTTCGCTCTAGAGTATGGAATTCCATACCATCTCCGATCTAGAGTATGGATTTCCATACCATTTTCGATCTAGAGTATGGAATTCCATACCATCTCCGATCTAGAGTATAATAGAATTACATACCATTTTCGCTCTAGAGTATGGAATTCCATACCATCTCCGATCTAGAGTATGCATTTCCATACCATTTTCGATCTAGAGTATGGAATTCCATACCATCTCCGATCTAGAGTATAATAGAATTCCATACCATTTTCGCTCTAGAGTATGGAATTCCATACCATCTCCGATCTAGAGTATGGATTTCCATACAATTTTCGATCTAGAGTATGGAATTCCATACCATCTTCGATCTAGAGTATAATAGAATTCCATACCATTTTCGATCTAGAGTATGGAATTCCATACCATCTCCGATCTAGAGTATAATAGAATTCCATACCATCTCCGATCTAGAGTATGGAATTCCATACCATCTCCGATCTAGAGTATAGAATTCCATACCATTTCCGATATAGAGTATGGAATTACATACCCTAATCGATAGTAATCCATACCCTCTATAAATATTCCGCCGTCTCTGGGGGAAAAAAAAAGGTTTTTACCAGAAAAGTGAAGAGAATGGCGCCAGCGATGGCGCAGAGTAGGAGCAATTGCCAATCTAGCCATGTCGTAGTAGAGCTGACACTTGTACGGGCGCCAACTTGAACTTGTAAATCCATACTAGCATCATCCAGTCCAGTCGAGGACTGTCGAATTCTGAAAAATTTAATTATAAATTAATCATGTTAATTTTAGTCGTACGAAATTTACATAAATTTCAAACTTCAGTTGGAAACACTGACCAATGAGACATGATCATTTAAAATCATCCTGAACTCAGGTTTTAATTAATGAACAATAGGGTGGTTTACATTTTTTTCGGAAATTTTCATGCTCTTATCTCCTAAATTTGATCAGATACGTAAAATAAAGACGCATTTTTTGTTTTTAAAAAATAAGGATGAATATTACAAAAAAATTTAGAAGACAAACCCAAGCGCAAATAATCAAAAAATAGTTGAGGTCATAATTTTTTATTTAAATGTAGCTATTTTTACATTTGTGAGTTTTTTCCGATTTAGGCAAAAGACGTAAATTTTATTCAATTTTAATTTACAAAAGCTCATTCTACTCCTTGAAAGTTTCTTTAGAATTCTATTCGTCATATTTTTTATGGAAATTATTTCATTTACTAATAATACGCACAATTGTTTTTAGTCATTTTTTTAAATTAATCAATTTCCTAAATAATATTTAATAAAAACATCAATGGGCCTTCTTTTATCAATTTTAAAAATCAATTTAAAGATTAAGTAATTAAGTAAACTTGACCTACTCCTAATGATTCCAACCCTTGGTTTTTATCTCTACTGTAATATAGTAAAAATACTTCATTCAGGAAAAAATGAAATACTATTTCAAAAATGATTCTCTTTCACCTTTATTTATTATAATATTATAACTTAAAAGCCATAGAAAATTCGAAGATTTAAAAAAACCACAACATGCTAGCGTAACTTGAAGAGAAGATAGTTATAAATGATAATAAATTGTTTAAACATTTATTTCTGTTAACTTTAATTAATTATTTCCTTGCTCTGACTGAAAAGTTGAAAAACTCTGAAAAAACTGCGACTTTCTACCTCTTTTCTAAGAGAAAATTGTTATAAACAATAATAAATTGTTAAAAAAATTTCTTGAAACATCTGAATATCACTAGAAAGTAATATTTTAGATATTAGAAATAATTTTTACTAAAACCTGAAAATTTAACAAACAAAAAAAACATTTCCAATGCTTTATGGACCACCCTAATGCATAAATTAAAGGATTTCAATAGCTTTTTTAATTTTTGAAATTGAATTTCTTAAAATTATGATATTTTTCAGTTTTAATTTATAAAAATAACATTGAAAAAAATTCCTATTCAATTTATAATTTAATACATCTGAAAATAAATCGTTTTTACTTGTCAGTAATAAATTATGTTTAAGGTTATAAAAATACATTTTTAAATAGAAAATTAAGAATTTTGAGAACGTGAATACAATATAGATTAAACATTTTGGAAATATTTAAAAATAGTAAAAATGCCAAAATATTTCCAAGATTTCAAACAAATTTCAAATTATGTCTAGAGATTTCTAAAGATTTCAAAAACATTTCCAGAGATTTCAAAAGAGTACCAAGAGATTAAAACGATTTTACCATTTCTATTTTTATTTACAAAAAAAAAGATAAAAAATATTAGAACTTGAAAATCTTAAAATTATGATCTGTTTAAAAATATTTCAGTCATGTCTTATGATGGAAAAACATTTTTTACAAAAAAAGTTTAAAATTAAAAAGTTTTACTGTCGCTTCTTACCAATTTTTTAAAAATGGTTGATTTCGAAGCTTTTTAATAATTCTGGAAGATTTTGAGATTACATTTTTTAAAAGATTTCTGGGAAAATTTTAAAAGGTTTAGGTTTAATTTTAAAAGAATAATTTTTAGTTTTGAAGATGTCAAAATGTATGGAAAAAAATATGGAAGATTTTAAGACAGTTTTTTAATTTTTCAGGATTTAAACAATTTTTAGGTAAACTTAATTTTTCAGGGCGTCAAGAGAATGAAAAAAATATTCTTAAGATTCATGGGAAAATTTCAAATAATTTTTTTCTTAATGAATACTAAGAGCAAATGGAAAACGATTAGGAAACATTTTAAATTGTTTCCTAAAATTTTGAATAAAAGTGTAAAAGATTTTATAGCAAAATTTAATAATAACTTATAAGATATTTTAGGAATTTTGTAAGGTTTAAAGAAAATGAAAAATATTCTTTAGGTTCCTAGGAACATTTTTTATGATTTTTTATTTTGAAAAATGAACTTTAAGAGAAAATTGAAAAAGATTTCAAAACATTTCCTTAAAATTCGAAAAAGAGAAGATTTTATATCAAAATGTTTCAATTTGGTGAGACTACAAAACTTTTTTAAATCGAGTAAATTGAAAGAAATATTTAGAAGATTTGCAGCGATTGAAAAAGAATTTTAAACTGGAAGATTTTTAAAAATGCAAATTTTTGGAAAAGATTTCAAACCAAAACTTAATAAGCTTTAAACGAATTTTGAAAGGTTTCAAGTGAATAAACAAATTTTCTTAAAATTCTCAGGAAAATTTGGAAAATTTTAAGGCAACTTTTTTTACATTTTGAACGATTTTTCAAAATGTGAAAAAAATTCGAGTAAGCTAAACATATTTTTAAGAATTTAAGAGGTTTTGAATAGATTTAAAATATTTTAAAACTTGGAAGCATTTCCGAAAATTTATCAAATATTTTTTATTTCTTCCAAACTTCTAAAAGACCTAAATATCTTTTAAAAAGGCTCGAATTTTTCCTAATATTTTGTAAAATCCTGTAATTAAATTTTTTTTAATCTTCTAGATTTTTTTTGATACATCTGAAATATTCAAAAATCTTTTCTAACTTTCTTAAAATTCCTGGGAAAATTTGGAAGATTTTAGGGCAATTTTTTTATATTTTGAATGATTTTTCAAAATTTCAAGAAAAATTGGAGTCAGCTAAAAATATTTTTAGGAATTTAAGAGGTTTTGAATAGATTAAAAATATTTAAAAACTTGGAAGCATTTCAGAAAATGTATCAAATATTTGTTATTTCTTCCAAACTTCAAAAGGTCCTGAATATCTTTTAAAAAGGCTCGAATTTTTCCTAATATTTTGTAAAATCCCGTAAAATAACAATTTTTTCAAATAAAAAAAAATAAATACAATTAAAATATAAATTTTAAAAATAATAAAAAAATAAATACGATTGCAAAAAACATTATTGAAATAATTTTTGTTTGTATAAGATTACAATTTTTTACAATAAAAATAATTTTTTCTATATGAAAGGACATCAGTAATATTATTTTAATTTTAAAAATCATAGGAAAACAATTCTTTATCAATTTTTCACACGAAACAGGAAATTAGAATTTTGTAAACATGAATACTAAAAATATTTGAAAATAATGAAAACATCAAAAGACTTTTTGATACTTTTTATTTAAAATAGAGGACTTGAAGGGAAATTTGATGAAAATTAGGGAATATTTAGAGAAAATTATCAAAATAGGGGACTTTTAGTGATCAAAAATTATAATTACAATTATTTTTTTATTATTAATTATTAATTATATTACTTAAATGAAAATTATAATTACCTGTGATGAGACCGTGCAGACATACCCTCAACAACCGGCAGCAAAGGTACCGGCCACTTTTGTTCTGTAATTAAGTAAAACCTTTCCAAAGAACCAGAACTGGCGTCATTGTTACTCGATTTGTCATAATGGTTGCCATCACCTATATAGTGATGAGTCAGTGGAGTACCTGTACCTCCTGTGAACAGAAAAAAAAATTATTACTACACATCCACAATTTTTCTCAGAAAAAATCACGTCACGACTTTTATTCCTTTTATTTACTGAAATTATTTATTATTCCAGCAGGGATCACAGCGGTTCAATTTTGGGTGAAAAAGGAGATTTTTTCAAAAAAGGGGATTTCATTTATTATTAAAAACTTTGAACGAACACTTCTGCACTTTTCATTGATAACAATATATCAGAAAAAAATTCAAGAAAAACAAAGATTGAAAGAATAGATGAATAACAGAAAAATGCTAATTTTTGAATTTTTAAAAATGTACTTTTGTCAGTAGATAGATTTTGATTCTTTATTTTCATCAAATTTTTCTCCAGTATGTATATTATTTTCACTAAAGAACCTTGAGATGTTCAAAATATTTTTCTAGAAGCTAGAAAGAAATAATTTGAAAACTCACAAAAATGACTATTAAAAAATTGATTTTTTCTGTTTTTGTTTTTTTGTTTAGATTTGTTTATAACGTGTTCTCTTCACCTGAAAACTCGCAAATGTTAAAAACATTTTTTAATGTCAAGTGAAAAAAAAGATTATAGTGTAAAAAACAAAAATAACAAAATTATGAAGATTCTAATGCACGCTACTTTTTTGCATATTATTTTTGATTTCCAAAATTTTATTTCTAGAACCACATATCACATATTTTGAAAGTATTTAAATTATGTTTGTCTGAAGTCATTCTTTTTGGTTAAAAATTCTACTTTTTAATTTTTTGTTAAAAATTCATCTTTTTTGGTTCAAAATTTAATTATTATTTTGCTGGAAATTCAACAATGTTGTTAAAAAGTCTTGATTTTTGGTAGAAAATTCAACAATTTGGTTGAAAATGAATATTTTGTTAAAAATTAATATTTTCGGTTTGAAAATTCAACTGTTTCGTAGAAAATTCATCTTCCTGACTTGAAAATTCAACTATTTGGTTGAAGATTAACTTTTTTGTTAAAAATTCATATTCTTGAGTTGCAAATTCAGCTGTTTTGTAGAAAATTCATATTGCTGGGTTGAAAATGCAACTGTTTTGTAGAAAATTAATCTTTTTGGTTCGAAAATTTAACGATTTAGTTGAAAATTTTTTCTTTCTTGACTGAAAAATCTTTCTTGGTTGAAGCTTCATCTTTTTGAAAATTTATCAGAAAATTCAACAATTTGGTTGGAAATTAGTGAAATTCTTGAGAGAAATCTTTCGATACACCTAGCTGAAAATTGGGTTATTTTGTTGAAATTTTTTTATTACAATATTAATTTTTTTTATAAATTCACATTTTGGGTTAAAAATTTAACTTTTTGGTAGACAATTAGTTTTTCTTTGTTAAAAATTTGGTAGAAAATTCAACTATTTGGTTAGAAATGAAATTTTTTCTTGAAAATTCAACAATTTGGTTAAAAATATTTTCTTCCTTCACTGAGAAATCTTTCTTGGTTGATGAATCAATCATCTCTTTGGTAGAAAATTTAACTTTTTGATGATTGTTTTTTAGTACAAAATTAACTTTTATTTGGAAATTTCACGTTTTGGGTTGAAAATTATATTGTTTTGTAGAAAATTAGTTATTCTGTCTCAAAATTTTTTAAATTTGGTAGAAAATTCAACTTTTAGCTTGAAAATGAACAATTTGGTTAGAAATTAGCTTAATGGTAGAAAATTGATTTTTTCGAGATGAAAATTTCACGGTTAGAAAAGTCAACTATTTGGTTGGAAATTCAACAATTTGGTTCAAAATTTGTTTCTTTCCTCAGCGAGAAATCTTTCGATACATCTCGCTGAAAATTGAGCTATTTTGATGACTTTTTTTTAGTACAATATTAGCTTTTTTTGTTGAAAATTCACATTTTGGGTTAAAAATTAAACATTTATTGTAAAAAATTAATTTTTCCGTGTTAAAAATTTGGTAGAAAATTCAACTCTTTGGTTAAACAAAATTTTCTTTCCTTGACTGAGAAATCTTTCTTGGTTGAATAATCATCTCTTTGGTCGAAAATTGAACTACTTTGACGATTTTTTTTTTAGTGCAAAATTAACTTTTATTTGGAAACGTCACATTTTGGGTTGAAAATTAAACTGTTTTGTAGAAAATTAGTTTTTCTGTCTTGAAAATTTAAAAATTGGGTAGAAAATTCAACTATTTGCTTGAAAATGGTCTATTCTGTTGAAAATGAACTTTTTTGTTGAAAATCAAACAGTGTTGTAATAAATTCGTCTACTCGGTTCAACAATTTAGTACAAGTTTCAAAAATTTGGTTGGAAATAAAAGCATTTGGTTGATGATTGAAATATTACGTCGAAATTAGCTTCATGGTAGAAAATTCATTTTTTCGAGTGGAAAATTTAACGGTTTTGTAGAAAATTCGTATTTCTGGCTTGAAAATTCAATAATTTGGTTGACTTTTTTTTTCTTTCTTTCTTGACAAATATTTTTTGGATGAAGAATCATCTTTTTGGATGAAGAATCATCTCTTTGGTTGAAAATTCATTTTTGCTGTTGTAAAATTCACTTTTTAGGGTTGAAAATAAAACTATTTTATAGAAAATTAGTTTTTCTGTCATAACATTTTTTTAATTTTGAAGAAAATTCGTATTTTTTGGTTGAATTTAACTGTTTGTAATTTAAAATTAAAATCTTTGTTTGAAATATCAACTATTGCATTTTTTGTTGATAAATCATGTTTCTTGGTTGGTTTCTAATTTTCTTCAAAAAAAATTCAACTAATAGATTAAAAGTTGAATCATGTTAAAAATTCATTTTTTCTTTTCGGTTGAAGATTCACAGTTTTAGTCAAAAATTCATCTACTTTGTTGAAAAAGTCAAATATTTTAACTGGAAATATGAGTAATTTTAAGCGTTTTGATTTGAAATAAATATTAGTACCTACATTAATTTCATTTAAAATAATTTACTACCCTATTTTAGTACACCTTATTTTATCTATAAAATTAGAACAAAATTGTTTCGGAAAAATAAAAAAATTATATGGTCAAAAAGAATCTCTTTCAAAGCGACTTATAAAAACCTTATAAAAAAGGGGGAAAAGCCAAAAATTGGTAAAAATTGTCGATTTTAGATATACATTTTTAATTTACGGGTGAAAAAAAGGGATTAGGTAAAAAATGGAACAAACTGTTAAAGCTGTAAAAAAAACCTTTCTATTTAGTTCGCGAATTTACTTATTATTGATTTCAAGTTTTTGAGCTTCCAATCTTAATTTAAAAATTGTTTTTTTAGTATCATAATAATTTTAATTCTAAAAATATGTATTGATTGCACGACTGTAAAAAGCGTATCAAGCAGAGAACTTTGATTTCATCACTCACTCGGCTCACTCGTGAAAATGTGATTTAATGGTTGAAGTGAGTAATGGATAAGGAGCCTACAATAAGTGCTGATATTTTGCAACGCAGACTTTCTGCGTGCATTGGGAAATACGTGGCCATTAAAGAACTAACGATTCCGCTGCATTTACTTTACTTCGCCTCCAGCAATAATATTTCTTTGTTTTTAATTTCCACTTTTCTCTTATCGAAATCACGCAATTTATTGGATTTGAAACCGCACCAATTAATCGTTAATTCATTATCAATAATACTTCCCTCTGGTGAAAAAAAATGAATAAAGGGTTGAATATCTAAAAAGATCAGGAAAAATTAGAAAAGAAATTATTTATGGATTTCTGTAATATTATCACGCGAATTTTCCACCAAAAAGGAATACTTTTTGACAAATTTGTTGAATTTTCAACAAAGATGATTAGTTTTCTACAGAAAAAGGATGAATTCTTAACAAAATAAAAGATTTTTCACCAAAGTATGTAGTTGAATGAAATAGTTCAATTTTCAGTTGAACAATTAATTTTCAACAACAAAAAAACGAATTATCACGAAAATAGTTGTATTTTCAACCAAAGAGATTAATTTTCAACTAAAATTATGAATCTTCAAATGAAATAATAAAATTTTAAGTTAAAAAAATATAATTTGCAACTAAACTGATAAATTTTCAACTAAAATCATGAATCTTTAACTAGAATTATTGAATTTTCTACCAAAAAGATGAATTTCCAACCAGGAAAAAAAATTTCTACCAAAAAGGATTAATTTTGAAAAAAAAAAATATTTTTTAACCAAAAACTGAATAGTTAAATTTTTAGTTAAAAAAATTAATGTTGAACCAAAGAGATGAATTATCAATTAAAATGATGGAATATTAAATTGGAATAGTAGTTAAATTTTCAGATAAAAAAAAAGTAATTTTCAACCAAAAGAAACAACTAATTTTAAAAAAAAATAGTTATATTTTACAACAAAGTGATGAATTTTGTCATTAAGTGATGAATCTTCAGCTGGAATAGTTGAATTTTAAACCAAAAAGATGAATTTTTAACTAAAATGATAAATCTTTAACGAGAATATTTGTATTTTCTACCAAAAAAGACGAATTTTCAACTAAAGAAGATAATTTTTCAAACAGAAATTTAATAGTTAAATTTTTAGTTAAAAAAATTAATGTTCAACCAAAGAGATGCATTTTTTATAAAATGATGGAATATTCAACCGGAATAATTACATTTTCAGTTAAAAAAATGTTAATTTTGAAATAAAAAAACAATTTTTGTAGCAAAATAGTTCAAGCTTCAACTGGAATAGTTACATTTTCAGGAGAAAAAAAAACGAGTTTTCAGTAAATATGTGAATTTTCAACAAAATAGTTGAATTCTCAACTAAAAAAGATAATCTTAAAATAAAATATGGAATAATTACATTTTTATTTGAAAAATTAAATTTTTACGCCCCCCCAAAAAATGAATTTTCAATAAAATAGTTAAGCTTTCATCCAAAGAGATGAAATATCAACTAAAATCATGTATTAGTTTAAGTACAAATAGTTGAATTTTCAAAATAATATTTCAGTTTTCAACCAAAAAGATAAATTTTCAAGCAAGAATCACAATCATCCATCAAAACAACGAAATTTCAACAAAATACATGAGCTTTCAACTAAGATAAAAAATTTTCACAAAAAATGAACTATTTTAGTTCAAAAATGTAATTATTAACCAAAGAAAAAACAAATTTTCAAGAAAATAGTGAAAATTTCAACCAAAGTATTTCCAGCTGAAACTAAAATTTTAGCAGAGTAGTTCAACTTTCAATAAAGCAAATAAAGAAAAATACGAGTTATCAACAAAATAGTTGAATCATCAACAAAAAAATGAATTTTGAACAAAATTGTTTAATTATAATGAAAATACATAAAAATGCAACTGTTTGGTTGAAATTTAATTTGTTTTAGTTCTGGATTCAAGTTTTTTTTGGAAAATTCGCCTGTTTTGGTTAATTTGAATTAAAATAAAAAATGTGTTAGTTGAAATATCACCCGTCACATCTTTTGCTGAAAATTAATCATTTTAGGTTGAAAATTCAACTCTTTAATTCAAAGTTGAACTGCTTTCTTTAAAATTAATTTTTTTTGTCGAAGATTCGTAATTTTAGTGAAAAATTCATTTCTTTGGCTGAAAATTTAACTACTTTGATCAAATTCAGTTTTTTTTTGTTGGTAAAAACTAAATTATCATAGTAAAAATTTAATTAGTTGAAAATTCAACAATTTTGTAGAAAATTTAATAATTTGGCAGAAAATTCAACTAATTCGTAGAAAAATATAACTGTTCTGTAAAAAATTCGTTTTTAAAAATAAATTAAAAATAAATTTTGTTTAATGAAAATTTAACTATTTCAATTTTGGTTAATAATATTGATCTTATTTTGTTTCAAAATTCAACTACGTGGATGAAAATTTATATAATTTGTTTGAAAATTCATCTTTTTGGTTGAAATTGAACTACTTTGATAAAAACTAGTTTTTTGTTAAAAATTAATTTTTCTAACTGAAAATTCAATTTTTTTTTAATTCGTCTTTTTCTCTTAAAAATTGAACAGTTTGGTATAAAATTCAACTGTTTTGTAGAAAATTTAACGATTTCTTCAAAAATTCGTTTTTTATTGAAAATTAATTTTTTTTAATGAAAATTTAACTATTCCATTTTTGGTTAATAATAGATCTTTTTAGTTTCAAAATTCAACTATTTGGTTGAAAATTGATTTAATTGGTTGAAAAGTCGTCTTTTTTGGTAGAAAATTAATCTTCTTGGCTGGACATTCATCTTTTTGGTTGAAACGTCAATTACTTGTTTGAAATTCAACTGTTTTCTAGAAATATCGTCTTTTTGGCTTAAAAATTCTACATTTTGGATAAAATTTATTGTTTTTATTAACTGAAAATTCATTCTTGGTTGAAAATACAACTCTCCTAGAAAATGCATGTTTTTTTATTTGAAAATTCATCTGTTTGTTTATTTAAAATGAATTTATCTTTTTTGGTAGAAAATTAATCTTCTTGGCTGGAAATTCATCATTTTAGTCGAAAACCCCCTTTTTTTGTTAAAAATTTAACTATTTTATTGGGCATTAATTTTTTTTATTATTAAAAAATAATTATTTAATTGAAAATTTAACTATTCCAGTTTTGGCTGAAAATTTATCTTCTGCAATTGAAAATTCATCTTTTTTCTTGAAAATTCATTTCTTTGGTTTTAAAATTAGTTTTTTTGATTGAAAATGAATTTTTTAATCTAAGAATTCAACTATTCCATTTATGGTCGAAAATTTATCTTTTTTGATAGCAATTTAATCTTCTTGGTTGAAACTTGATTTGATTGGTTGAAAATTTAATTATTTCTATTGAAAATTTATTTGATTTGGTTGAAATTTAATTTTTTTACTGAAAATCCAACCATTTTGTTAAAAATCCTTTTTTTTTGTAGAAAAGTAATCCCAATAGTTGAAAGATCATTTGTTTGATTAAAAATTCATTTATTTGGTGGAAAAATGATCTTTTTGTTTAAAGTTCACATGTATTTCGTTGAAAATTTGTTTTTTTTTTAGAAAATTTTTTGGTCCACGAATTCAAATATTTGGTTAAAAATGAAATTTTTGGGTTGAAAATTGATCATTTTAGTTAATAATTAAATTGTTTGGCTAAAAATTTAACTATATCGTTGAAAATTTATTTTATTTGGTTGAAAATTAATTTTTATTCTATATTAATTTTTTCTATTTTTGGGTTAAAAATTTCAGCTTTTTTGTGAAAAATTCATAGTTTTTGGTTGAAAAATCAATTGTTCTGTAGAAAATTCGTTTTTAAAAATTGAAAATCAATTTTTTTAAATTAAAATTTAACTGTTTTAATTTTTGGTTAATAATTGATCTTTTTTGTTTCAAAATTCAACTACGTGGATGAAAATTCAACTGTTTTGTAGGAATATTGTCTTTCAGGGTTAAAAAATTCTACATTTTAGATAAAATGTATTGTTCTTATTAACTGAAAAATCTTTCTTGGTTAGGAATGCAACTCTCATAAAAAATGCACGTTTTTTTATTTGAAAATTCACCTGGTTGTCTATTCAAAATTTCGACTAATAAAAAATCCATTTTTGTTCCGTTTTTCGCAAACGTTACGAATTTGATACTCCTGAAATATTTCCAGTCGTGAAAATTTGAATGTTATTTTGTACTCTTACATCACGGAACTTAAATTCTCTAATCTGGAGCGAAGGAGTGAGACAGAGGAGGGGTTAGGGGGTGGGGGGGGGGGGCTAAAAGAAGTTTTCTATCCTCGTCCAGACGAACAGGAAGTAAACAGTGGGCTAATTTTATGACGAGAGCACCGAGAGGTGAGAGACAGGGAAGGAGATGAGATGAAATGACGGCTTCCCAGTGGGCGAGCGGATGACGAGTTCAGGGGCGGCCAAATCGCCTCTGACTGTCTAATTTTTAAATGAATTTCCTGAAAAACAACGACAAAGGAATTTTATAAGTATACCCAACCCCGGAAAACAAGAGTGAAGGCAATCAAGTCAATGTGCTAGCCGGCCAATAACCTTTCTCCCACGTCTTGAAGGCTAACATCTTCACGAGTCATTTTTCCTTCTTGGCTTCTGCAGTCAACAATTTTTTCGTGCCTCGAAATGCCTATTTAAAGATCAAACAAAAGTCCACTCCCGAGCTGAAATGTTGCTGATTTAAGACCACAAACGTTTGATTAAAAAAAGTTATCCCGAATGGATGTGGTGTCAGTTGACA
>CAKNYM010051295.1:137728-150112 GCA_932195095.1 Andricus curvator
CACAAAAGTTTAATTAAAAAAAGTTATCCCGAATGGATGTGGTGTCAACTGACAATCTAGAATACCAATTTCGAAATTCCCTGATCATCCCTTATTAATTTTTAATTTTCCTGACCGTTCTAAATTGAAATGTCTATTTAAAGATCAAACAATAGTCCACTCCCGAGCTGAAGTGTTGCTGATTTAAGACCACAAAAGTTTGATTAAAAAAAGTTATCGAGAATGGATGTGGTGTCAGTTGACAATCACCAATTTCTAAATTCCCTGACTTTCCCTTATTAATTTTTAAATTTCCCTCACCGTTATAAATTAATTTTTTTTAGATAAATTTGGAAGTAAAAATAGAAGAATTTAATTTTCAGTTAAAACATTTCATTTTCAACCAAGAAAAAATAAATTTTCAAAAAAATAGTTCTGATTTCAATCAAAGTGATGAATCTTCGATAAAAAAATAAATTTTCAACAAAATGTGCAATAGTTGATATTTCCACCAAAAAATACTTGAATTTTGAATCAAATACAGTTTAGTTAAACCAAAAAATACGAATTTTAAACAAATTGGTTGAATCCTCGACTAAAACAGACTAATTTCTAAACCAAAAAAAAAGGAATTTTCAACTAAAGAGTTGAATTTTTAACTAAAAAGATTTTTCAGTCAATAAAGTAACAAAATCTCATACAAAATGTTGAATTTTCAAGCCAAAAATATGAATCTCCTGCATAACAATTGAGTGAAACAAAAACTAGGAATTTTTAACCAAAAAGTTGAAATTTTTAACCAAAAATAGGAGTCAAATCTTCAGTGAAAAAATTAATTTTCAACCAAATAAAATAAATTTTTTAACGATATAATTAAATTTTCAGTCAAAAAATTAATTCTGAACTAAAATGATGAATTTTCAACCCAAAGATTTCATTTTTAACCACATAGTTGAATTAGTAGACCAACAAATTTTCTACAAAAAAGAAACAAATTTTCAACAAAATACATATCAACTTTAAACAAAAAGATCATTTTTCCACCAAATAAATGAAATTTTTATCAAACCGATGATCTTTCAACTATCGAGATTACTTTTCTACCAAAGAAAAGGATTTTCAACAAAATAGTTGAATTTTCAGTAAAAAAATTAAATTTCAACCTAATCAAATAATTTTTCAATGAAATAGTTAAATTTTCAACCAAACAAATTAAGTTTTAACCAAGAAGATTAAATTGGTATAAAAAATATAAATTTTCGACAATAAATGGAATAGTTGAATTTTTAGTTAAAAAAATAAATTTTTAATAATAAAAAAAATCATGCTCAATAAAATAGTTAAATTTTTAACAAAAAAAAGGGGTTTTCAACTAAAATGATGAATCATCAACGGAAAAAAAGAATGTTTAACAAAGTAGTTCCACTTTTAAATAAGTAGATAAAATTTTTATTACAAAAATTATTTTTCAACCAAAAAATAATAATTATGTGCAAAATAGCTAAATTTCGAAGAAAAGGGTTTTCAACTAAAATTATGAATCATCAAAGATTTTAATTTTGAGCCAAAAACAGTTGTGATTATTAACCAAAAAAGATGCAATTTCAACCAAAGAGATGAATTTTCGACCAAAAAAATTATTATCCTCAACCAAAACAGATTAATTTTCAACCAAAAATAGTTGAATTAAAAAAAAACTAATTTTCAACCAAATAGTTGAATTTGTAACTAAAAAAGATATATTTTCAACCAAACATGGAGTAGTTTAATTTTGAGTTGATAAAATTAACTTTTAGTCAAATATTAAACGATTTTTCAACAAAATAATTCAATTTTCAACCAAAAAAATTAATCTTCGACAAAAAAATGATTTTTTAATAAATTAGTTCAAGTTTCAATCAAGTAGTTGAACTTTCAACCAAAAAGAATTACTTTTAAACAAAATAGTTGAATCCTCAACCAAAACAGATTAATTTTCAACCAAAAAGTTATGATTTTTAACCAAAAAATATGTACTTTCTACCAAAATAGATGAATTTTCAATCAAAAAATGGAATAGTTTAATTTTGAGTTGATAAATTTAATTTTCAACCAAAATGAAACGATTTTTGAACAAATTTTCAACCAAAGAGATGAATTTTCGACCAAAATAATGATTTTTTAATGAATTAGTTCTATTTTCAACCAACTAGTTGAATTTTCAACCAAAAAGAATTACTTTGAAACAAAATTGCTGAATTTCTATAAAAATAGATGAATTCTCAACCAAAAAGACGAATTTTAAACCAAAAATAGTTGAATGCAACAAAAAATTTAATTTTCAACCAAATAGTTGAATTTTAAACTAAAAAAAGGTACATTTTCAACCAAAAATGGAATCGTTTAATTTTGAGTTGATAAATTTTGATTTTTAACCGAAAATGAAACGATTTTTCAACGAAATAGTTCAATTTTCAAACAAACAGATGAATCTTCGAAAAAAAAGATTTTTGAATAAATCAGTTCAATTTGCAACCGAAAAGAATGATTTTTGAACAAAATAATAAAATTTAACTTCAACTTCAGTTTATCGAAAATTCCCTGACTATCAGGGTTCCCCTGACCTGTAGCAATAAAGCTTAATCTAAAAATGTTAGCCAATTTCAAGAAAACCGACTGTACAGTTGGAGATCAAAATTTCATGTGTATTCAAAAGCGCTTAAAAGCGAATTTTTCATCTTTTGCAAAATAAAAACGTGCTTAAAAAAAATTATTCTGTACCGATTAAATCAATTTTAGATACATTTTTATCATAAAAATCCGAAAAAATAGGAACCAATTTTGTTTTTTTAGTCAATGATAATAACTTGAACATTTTATTAAATTCTTGTATGAAAAAATATTTCGAAAAAATCGTTGTACCACAATTTGTTTGATTTTTTAAAATTGTTTATGCAATAAAACCATTTTTTATTCAAATGTTGGTCTCTAATATGAATATTAAATTAATAATTGAGATATATAAAATGCAGATGAGTGTTTCAATCACAAATAAAATTTATAAATTAATTGCAGGAAAGAGCTACTTGGTTTGAGAAAATGCGACTCGAGGAAACAAAAATAGAAATGAGAGCGTGCTTGATAAAAAATCTCCACCAGTTGCAAAAAGGATATTTTCACTGCAAGACATTGTTTAAAGAATTAAAAAATTCAAAAAAACAAGATATCCAAATATCGTGATTTGAAAATTTAATTCACAGTCTTTTATTACTTAATTTACGCAAATTATTTTCAGTGTATATTACAGCTGCGTAATTCCGGATAAATAAAATTAATTTTCGAATTATATTGATTTAAATCCTCTTTTATAACTAGTTTCAATTTGGTTTCAATTGATCTGAATTACGAGCTTAATCTCATTTAATAAACCAACCATGATTCTTTTTGGCAACAGCTGATCGGCGATTCTTCTCGAAACCACGAGTATTTTCATCTTTTGCGAGTCTTTACAGTTTTTCAGCACAAGATTCTTAATCCACGTTTTTCAAATAAATAAAAATGTTCCACATTTTCAGAGAATTCCTCACCCATTTCTCAAAAAGCGTCCAGAAAAACACAGCTCCCACACACTAAACTAAATGATATGTCCAGCAGCACAGAACTAACACACAACGCACACGTGAGAATAAATAGGAGAAATCGCGAAGCACTCTGAGAAAGTATATCAAATTACAGCCAGCAGGGTTAAAATCTGGCTCGCGACTAAAAAAAACGTTATGTTTGCAACGTTATATATTTCCGCCATGACGTACTGCTGCTGCCGCGCTCGACGTTCGAACTGAGTCTCGCGAGTGACTGTACCGCTCTGTTTGGCGTCGTGAGACGTGACTCTTCCAAGTTCCACTCCACTCGTGGCGCGGAGACGAACTGAGGCGGACGCAGTCGGACTTTCCCGAGCATCCGACCTACCGACCCATTACGGACGAGAGTGGGGGAAAGACAGTCGAGGCCCCGCGCTCCGCCCGCAGTCAATCATTCCGTAGTCAGACATCGTGCAGAGTAGGGAGGTCCAAAAGTACATTTTTTTTTCCAACTGCAAATTTAACTATTCCATTTTTGGTTGAAAATTTAACTATTTTGATGAACAGTTTTTTGGTTTCAAATTAATTTTATTAACTGAAAAATTAACTATTCCATTTTTGGTTAAAAATGTAACTATTTTCTTGAAAATTCGTTCCTTTTGCTTGGTTGACAATTAATGTTCTTTACTCAAAATTGAACTATTCCATTTTCGGTTGAAAATTGAACTATTTTGATGACATTTTTTTTTGGTTTCAAATTAATTTTATTAACTGAAAATTTAAATATTCCATTTTTGGTTAAAAATGTAACTATTTTGTTGAAAATTCGTTCCTTTTTCTTGGTTGAAAATTAATTTTCTTAACTCAAAATTGAACATTTCCATTTTTGGTTGAAAATTTAAATATTTGGATGAACTTTTTTTTTCTTTTTTTTTACGTTAAAAACTAATTTTATCAACTGAAAATTCCATGCTTGATTGAAACTTTATTGTTTTTAGGTGAAAATTAATCTATTCAATTTTTCATTGAGAATGATTGACCTATTTTGTTAAAAATTCATATTATTGGTTGAAAATTAAACTATTTTATTCGAAATTCGTTTTTTCATGGTTGAAAATGAATTTTCTTAATTGAAAATTTCATTTTTGATTGGAAATTTAACTATTCTGATGAAATTTTTTTTTTGGTTTCAAATTAATTTTATTACCTGAAAATTGAACTATTCCATTTTTGGTTAAAAATGTAACTATTTTGTTGAAAATTCGTTCCTTTTTCTTGGTTGAAAATTAATTTTCTTAACTCAAAATTAAACTATTCCATTTTTGGTTGAAAATTTAACTATTTTGATATTTTTTTTCAAATTAATTTTGTTAACTGAAAATTGATCTATTCCATTTTTGGTTAAGAATGTAACTATTTTGTTGAAAATTCGTTCCTTTTTCTAGGTTGAACATTAATTTTCTTAACTCAAAATTAAACTATTCCATTTTTAGTTGAAAATTTAACTATTTTGATGAAATTTTTTTTCAAATTAATTTTGTTAACTGAAAATTTAACTATTCCATTTTTGATTTAAAATTTAACTATTTTGATGAAATTTTTTTTTTCAAATTAATTTTGTTAATTGAAAATTTAACTATTCCATTTTTTGTTAAAAATGTAACTATTGTCTTGAAAATTCATTCCTTTTTCTTGGTGGAAAATTAATTTTCTTAACTCAAAATTGGACTATTCCATTTTTGGTTGAAATTTAAATATTTTGATGCAATTTTTTTTTTTTTTTTGAAAATTAATGTTATTAACTGAAAAGTTAAATATTCCATTTTTGGTTACAAATTTGTTGTTCCTTTCTCGGTTGAAAATAAATTTTCTTAACTGAAAATTCCGTTTTTGGTTGGAACTTCACCATTTTAAGTTGAAAATTTAACTAATTAATTTTTCATTTAGAATTCATTTTTCTTTATCGAAAATTCAAGTACTTGGTTGAGTGTTGAACTGCTTTGTTAAAAATTAATTTTTTGGCCGAAAATTCAATTGTTTTTATGAAAATTTGTTTTTTTTTCTAGGTTGAAAATTAATTTTCCTAACTGAAAATTTAAATATTCCCTTTTTAGTTGAAAATTTAACTATTTCGATGAATTTTTTGTTGTTGAAAACTAATTTTATCAACTGAAAATTCCATGCTTGGTTGAAACTTAATTGTTTTTAGGTGAAAATTAATCTATTAAATTTTTCATTGAGAATGATTGATCAATTTTGTTAAAAATTCATGTTATTGGTTGAAAATTGAACTATTTTATTGAAAATTCGTTTTTTCATGGTTGAAAATGAATTTTCTTAATTGAAAATTTCATTTTTGTTTGAAAATGTAACTATTCCATTTTTGGTTAAAAGTGTAACTATTTTGTTGAAAATCCGTTCTTTTTTTTTGGTTGAAAATTATTTTTCTTAACTGAAAATTCCATTTTTGTTTGAAACTTCATAGTTTTTAGTTGAAAAATCAACTATTAAATTTTTTATTGAGAATTCATATTTCTTGGTCGAAAATTTAACTTTTTGATCTAGTGTTGAACTATACTTTATTGAACATTAATTTTATTGGCCGAAAATTCAATTATTTTTATGAAAATTTGTTTTTTTTTGTTGAAAATTAATTTTCCTAACTGAAAATTTAACTATTCCATTTTCATTTGAAAATTTAACTATTTTTTTTTTTTTTTTTTTTTTTTTGTTAAAAACTAATTTTATCAACTGAAAATTCCATGCTTGGTTGAAAATTTATTGTTGTTAGGTGAAAATTAATCTATTGAATTTTTCATTGAGAATGATTGATCTATTTTGTTAAAAATTCATGTTATTATTATATTTTATTATTATATTTAATGGTATATATATTGGTTGAAAATTGAACTATTTTATTGAAAATTCGTTTTTTCATGGTTGAAAATGAATTTTCTTGATTGAAAATTTAATAATTCCATTTTTGGTTAAAAATTGAACTATTTTGATGATTTTCTTTTTTTTTGGTTTATTAACTGAAAATTGAACAATTCCATTTTTGGTTAAAAATGTAACTATTTTGTCGAAAATTCGTTCCTTTTTCTTGGTTGAAAATTAATTTTCTTAACTCAAAACTGAACTATTCCATTTTTTATTAAAAATTTGTTGTTTCTTTCTCGGTTGAAAATAAATTTTCTTAACTGAAGATTTCGCTTTTGGTTGAAACTTTACCTTTTTTAGTTGAAAACTCAACTAATTAATTTTTCATTTAGAATTCATATTTCCTTATCAAAAATTTGAGTACTTGGTTGAGTGTTGAACTGCTTTGTTAAAAATTAATTTTATTCGTTGAAAATTTAATTTTTTTTTTTAATTCATTTCTTTCTTTGTTGAAAATTACTTTTTCTAAACTGAATATTTAACACTATTAAATTTTTGGTTGACAATTGACTGTTCTGAGTTAAAAGTTCAGCTATTACGTTTTTCGTTAAAAATTAATCTTTTGTGAAATTTATAGTTTTTAGTTAAAAATTCAACTACTTTGCTAAAACCGTATATTTAACCAAAAAAATCTTCGAAATTCGGCTTGTTCGAATACTGGAATAAATCGAATTTCAAAGATTCGACTTGACTTTTGAATCCTTTTTTTAACAAAAAAAAAAAGTTATTTTGATTTAAAAAATTGTAATAATCCAAGGAAATCAAGCCGGTTTGATGTATATTTAAATTTTTTTCTATTTCGAAAAATCCCATTTTTGAGTTGAGTTTTCAACCCAAAACTATGAATTTTTAACAAACAAGTTGAAATTTTGACCCAAAAAAAGATTTTCAGTGAAAAAATTAATTTTCAACCAAATAAAATAAATTTTCAACGATATAGTTAATTTTTTTGCCGTCAGAAAAATTAATTCTTAACTAAAATGATGAATCTTCAATCAAAAAATGCGTTTTAACCAAATAGTTGAATTTGTAGACCAAAAAATTTTCTGAAAAAAAAAACTAATGAGATTACTTTTCTACCAAAAAAATGGAATTTTCAACAAAATATTTGAATTTACACCTAAAACAGACAAATTTTCAACTTGAAATAGAATAGTTAAATTTTCAGTTAAAAAATTAATTTTGAACTAAATAGTCGAATTTTTAACTTAAAAAGATAAATTTTTCACCAAAAAGAAATAAATATATTTACAATTAAAGAGTTCAAGCTTTGACAACAGAAATTAACAAATTTTCAAAAACAAAAAATAGAATAATTTCAATCAAAGAGATGAATTTTCTATCAAAAAAGACGAATTTTTAACAAAATGCATGAATTTTCAACTAAGAAAGACAAATTTTCACAAAAAATGAACTAGTTAAGATTTTAGTTCAAAAATTTAATTATTCACAACAAAAAAGCAAATTTTCATGAAAATAGTGAAAATTTCAACCAAAGTATCTTCACCTAAAATCAAGAATTTTCAACCAGAAAACTGAATTTTTAGCAGAGTAGTTAAACATTCAACGAAACAAGATAACTTTAAAATAAAAAATGGAATAATTATATTTTTATTTAAAAAATTAAATTTTTGACAACAAAAAGTAAAAAATGTCCAAAAAAAAAATATAGATTAATTTTCAAGCAGAGATGAATTTTCAACTAAAATGATGCATCTTCAAAAAAAAAATTAATTTTTAAGATAGTAGATCAACTCTCAACCAAGTATGCAAATTATAAACCAAAGAAAAATTAATTTTCAACCAAGAAGATTAATTTTTTAAAAATTTCAGGAAATAGTTCAATTTTCAGCCAAAGAGTAGAATTTTAAACACAATTGTTAAATTTTCTACAAAGAAAATTAATTTTTAACTGAAAGAGCCAAATTCTCAGAAAAAAATGTAATAGTTGATATTCCGAACAAAAAAGATTTTAATTTTAAATAAAAAGAAACAGTTGAATTCAACCAAAAAAGACGTAATTTAAAGGAAATGGTTGAATCCTCAACCAAGAAGACGAATTTTCAAAAAAACAGTTGACTTTTCAAGCAAAAAGGATACTTTTCAACAAAATTGTTTAATTTTCAACAAAAACGATTTAGTTTCTACCTCAAAAGACAAATATGAAAATTGAACTATTTGGTTGGAAATTTGAAATGTCCAACCAAATAGTTCAATTTTCAACTGAAAAAGATAAATTTTCAACAAAAAATGGAGCAATTATATTTTGGATTGAAAAGATTAAGTTTTTACAAAAAAAAACTAATTTTCAAAAAAATAGGTTAATTTTCAACTACTTGGTTGAAAGTTTAACCAGTTTGTTAAAAATTCATATTTTTTGAAGATTCACCTTTTTGGTTTGAAAACTTTTTTGTTGAAAATTAACATTTTTGTTAAAAAATTATATTTTCGGGCTAAAAATTCAACCGTTTTGTAGATAATTCCTTCTTTTGGCTTTAAAATTCAATTTTGTTGAAAATTGATGTATTTTGTTGAAAATTCATATTTTTTGGTATAACATTAATTTTTTTTTGCTGGAAGATACATATTTTTGGTTGAAAATTTAACTAATTGGTTAAAAATTAATCTTTTTTAGTTAATAAATCCACTTCTTGGTTGAAAGTTGAACCATTTTTTTAAAAATCCATATTTTTGGAGATTCCCCTTATGAAAAAGAAGTATTGGTAAGTATATAGGAATGTGTGATGGAACATTATAGAATTTTTGAGCCAATAAAATGTGCTTTGAAAAAAGTGGCACCAACGTGGTTTTGTGAAGAAAAAAAACCCTTCAAGCATGAGCTAAAATTTATTTTGAATATACCGCCGAAAGTAAATAGCGTCTCTCGTATAGCGCATGCGTATGCACGCTGCTGCTGCTGCCATGACGCCGTGACTCTCGCGATTTTTCGTTTGTGAATAAGTAGATTCTGACTTCAATTTATTGCAAGCTAAATGATTTTTATCACTGATAAGTAAGTTTTAGTTTAATATTTAATTAGTTTAATTAATTATATAATATAAAATGTAATTTCAGAAAAATTAAACATCTTCGAGGCTTATAGTGTGCAGAAATTGGCAAACGTACTGCAGAATCACCAGACTTGTCTTGTGCACAATTTTGAAAAAATATAAAAATGTTAAAAACCTACAACTTCAAGTAGCTGGTTAGTAGGGTTAAACGTAATTTGATGTGTCCTTTGCACAATTTCCACATTTCATGTATTTCCCCATGTATTTATTACACTGGAACTTGGAATTATGACTGGTTTCGGGCATTGCTCGTAGTGGCCTTCGACGTAAATCCAGACAGTCCAAACATAGACAGTCAGGGCCGTGTGAACCATTTCCAGTTGGAATACATAATATTACGCACCAGACGGTAATAAAAAAAAATTTAATTTTTTACCGTACACTAATCGGCGCTATTTGCATTAGTAGAAAATAAAATAAATCAGTCATTTTGACAGAATTAATCCGTAAGTTTCTATTTAAAAATCAGTGTTTTATGGTTAATTTTAATCATTTATTAAAATATACAAATTTAGTAAAGAATTCTAATTTAGAAATGATTTTACTATTTTATTATAGTAACGTAGTTTATGGACGACCCCTTACAATTTTAATAATTTGTAAGAATTAAAAAAAAAATTCTCATTAAGTTATTGTAAAACTAATAGGACAAAAACTAATAGATAATTTTTCAAGAAAAAAATTAATTTTCAAATTGTCAGGGCCGTTTCAACCATTTCTATTTGGAATACATAATATTATGCACCAGACCTTGCGGGCTCCTCTTTCACCACGAAACTGCGTGGCCGTCTGTTCTAGGCAGGACATAAACTCGGATGCCATAATTCCAACTTCCAGTGTAATTTATTATTTGATTTCAATAAAATTCTCTTCATTGTAAAATCCGTTTTTAAGTTTATTTAAAATTACAGTTCAAAATCGTTCATAGAAATACATTTACCAATTGATTCAGTAGTGGCATTATCAATTCCTTTTTATTAGATATAGAAACTAATTAATTTAGTCGGTTATTCTTACACACTGAATTAGTAGACTTTTACTAATTAGCAGTAAATTAATCGGCGCTATTTGAATTAGTAGAAAATAAATCAGCCATTTTGACAGAATTAATCCGTAAGTTTCAATTTGAAAATCAGTCTTTTATGGTACTTTATGGACTACCCCTTACAATTTTAATAATTTGTAAGAATTAAAAAAAAAAGTTCTCATAAACTCAGTGTGAAACTAATAGATGATTTTTCAAGAAAAAATTAATTTTCAAATTGTCAGGGCCATGCGAACCATTTCCAATTGGAATACATAATATTATGCACCAGACCTTGCGGGCTCCTCTCTCACCACGTACCTGCGTGGCCGTCTGTTCTAGGAAGGACATAAACTTGGATGCCATAATTCCAAGTTCCAGTGTAATTTATTATTTGTTTTTAATAAAATTTTCTTTATTGTAAAATCCTTTTTTAATTTTATTTGAAACGACCAATTAGTTGTTTTCTATTATTTCAGATTTAAAAAGAAGAAAAGAGATGTTAAAGTGAAGCACCTATTGTTTCTTACTTATAATACAGCATTCTTCCCAGAAAGAAGCTAATAATTAGAACAAATGAAGTTAATTACCGTGAAATAAAACCGCATCCGCACACTGCCTCATATTGTAGCCTTCAAAAATGCATCAAGTTTGAAAATGTCTTTGTTCGTATCCGTATCCGTATCCGGCGATGAAATGAAATATATAAATCGAAGCCGTTTCAATCCATTTTATAGGATTTTCATGGGCCCTAAATTTTTTACAATGACCGGCCCCTATAATTTTTGCAGAATCAGGAGCAGGCAGCGGTTCAGCGGATGTGCAATCCCACGCCGAGTTTCTCAATAACATCAGTATGATTCAGAAAACCGGAAACTATTCGTTCAGGCGCCTCTGCCATATGTTGGTCCATTATTGAATAGCCGTCGTAAATCCGTAGATGCGTAGATTCGTAGATATTCGTAGTCACACACTCTTCAATTTTTCCTGATTTTTTTTCACTGATTATTAGGGTGAGCCGCAAAAACTCAAAATGATTAGATTTAGGTTTAGAAAAATTCGGAACATTTCAATTTCGTTATTTTTTTTTTCAGTAGTTTCATTTATCTTCGACAATTTGAAATTTTGGAAGACTTCACTTTCCGGTAATTATATTTTTGGTATTTTTCATCATTCGTGATTTTTCAATATTTTAGTCTTTTCTTAAAAATCAGGGTGGTCGATAGAAAAAAAATTGTTTTGATTCTGTTCGATTTTTGAACAAAATTTTCTTAAAATAATTCTGAAAATAATTTTTTTAATTGAATAATAATTCTTAACAATTTTCTAAAAAAATTTTGTTTGGATTCTGTTCGATTTTTGAATTTGTAAATTTTGAAAATTAAAAAAAAATTCCTGTACATAATGGTGGAAAAGGTTTTGTGAGTAAAGTGCCTTTATTCATTTGATATGACTGATTTCATCAGGAGTCAAATTGACTGATTTTCTGCTATTTATAACAAGTAAAATTATTTCCAAATAAAAATTACTTAATTTTTACAAATAATTAAAACAAACCACAAATCACTGATTTATTTAATCAATGAAATTTAGAGTTCAGATAATTCAAAATTACTATTTTAATCAGTGGATGTTACTGATTCTATCATTCAAATTGACTGACTCATCACTGAAAATCACAGATGAGATCATTAAAAATGACTGATTTCTTCCATGAAAATAACAGATTGAGTCATTTTAAATGACTGATTTCATTAATAAGTCAAATTGACTGATTTTTCTATGTCCAATTATTTCTAAATAAAAATTT
>CAKNYM010051296.1:0-14148 GCA_932195095.1 Andricus curvator
TATATATATACAAAACCTTTTATTTTTATGCAAAATATAACAAAATTTGTTTTAATCTACAGAAAAAAATTGAAAATATTTTTAAAACATTAATAGAATAAATTGATACTTTAACAGTAAATAAACTTATAAATTAATGAATCGAATTTGACTAGTTTTTATAATTTGACTATAGTAGTTTTGAAGTTCTAAGTAATTTAAAAAAATTAAAAACTAAGAATTAGTCTATAGCATTAATTGATGTAATAAATTAATCGAACTTTACTACTAAATACCAATTAATTTAAATTAATGAAGATTTATGAGAATCATTAAGGGGGTTGCATCATTCAGTAGGACCAATTTTTCAAACGATTCCAAAAAAAAATATTGATTTTTAATCACAAGAATATGTACACAAAAAATATATTGACACACTTTTATCTCATTGTCATTTTGATAACGAAAATTTGAAGATTTGACTTGATTCAAATTTTTTTGTATAAAAAAATAACGAAATAAAAAAATATTAGATAATTGAGATGTTATTGATATAGGAAGTTGAGGTTATGTATTTGTTAATTAAAATATCCTAGGCTCAAACTAAGATTAGAAATATTATTAGATAATGATATATCAGTTTATTTATTACTCACATTTATTATTTGATTCCAGGAATGACAGAAAATTAAGGCTTAAGGCACTCATTGAACCTTTCGCGTGCATCGAGTGCACACGAGTGCAGCACAGTGTCTGCCACATTTTTAGAGGGAAAATACGAAACTGGTTTTTCGACATCTGGTGCAACTGGATCGAACTGAGTAACTTTTTTCATAAATAGATTCTCGTTGTTTTGTCTCTCAACAACTCTTACATAATCACAACTTTAAGCTCAATTTAAAAAATTTATTTTCAGTAAAGTATATATTTTTTATTTATCTTATAAACAAATGGGTGTATTATTTATTAAATAGTTTTGTTAGAATAGGAAAAATAGACAATATCTTTTACCATCCTTCTTTCTGATCTTCGGTTGGTAAGTAAAGAAAAAAGAAAACATCTTTCATCATCCTTCTTTCTTATCTTCGGTTGGTAAATAGAAAATATCTTTTACCATCCGTATTTTATATTTTTGGTTGATAAATCGAAAAAATCTTTTTCCATCCTTCTTGTCTTCGGTTGGTAAGTAGAAAAAAATTGAAAATATCTTTTACCATCCATATTTTATATTTTTGGATGATAAATCGAAAAAATAGAAAATATCTTTTTCCATCCTTCTTTTTTGTCTTCTGTTGGTGAATACAAAAAATGGAAAATATCTTTTACCATCCATTTTTTATCTTCGGTTGGTAAATAGAAAAAAAATTGAAAATATCTTTTACCATCCTTCTTTCTTATCTTCTGTTGGTAAATAAAGAAAACATCTTTTACCATCCTTCTTTCTTATCTTCGGTTGGTAAATAGAAAAAATAGAAAATATCTTTTACCATCCGTATTTTATATTTTTGGTTGATAAATAGAAAAAATAGAAAATATCTTTTTCCATCCTTCTTTCTTGTCTTCGGTTCGTAAATAAAGAAAAAAGAAAACATCTTTTACCATCCTTCTTTCTTATCTTCAGTTGGTAACTCGTTTTTCTCACTCCAGGGAATTCTATCTTATCCATATCATTATTAATCGTTCATTATGAATAATCAAAATTTATATTCATTACTCAATTTTTTTTGGTCTCATAATGTATTTTTTCATTTTTTTATAAGAAATTATTTTTCGAATAGACTTCTCTTTTGAGCCTCAAGATGACACTAAGTGTACTAAATTCTCACTTTCTGGACTAGGGTGGTCAAAACATTTTTTTTTTCATCTTTACAAAAAATTTTCTAATGCTGAAGACAAGGTTGCTATAAAATACCAATTTTGAAATTCTCTGAATTTTCCAAACCAATTTTTCATTTTCACGAAGCGTTATAAATTTTTCTTTGAGGAATGAAAACATCCTGAATTTTCAACAAAGTTGATAAACTTTTAATTTTTCTAACGAGAAAGACGAACTTCTAACAAATTACATGAAGTTTTAACTGAAAAAAGATAAATTTTAAGTTACAAAAATTAAATTTGAACAATAAAAAAAGAATTTTCACCAAAATAGTTAAATTTTCAATCATGAAGATTAATTTTCTACCAAATAGGATGAATTTTCAACCCAATAGTTGAGTTTTCAATTCAAAAAGCTAAATTTTCAACCAAAAATAAATTATACTTAAATTTTCAGATAGAACACTTTTAAACAAAAAAAAGGAATTTTCAACAAGATAGGTATGTAGTTGGATACTCAACCAAAACAAATTAATTTTTAAAATAAATTCTAAATTTTTAACAACAAAGTTAATTTTCAACACAATGTTTTGAAATTTAAAGCCAAAAAAATGAATTTTCTACAAAAACGACAAGGTTTCTACAAAATAAATGAATTTTGAACTAAAAAAGATAAATTTTGAAGCAAAAATGGCATGTTTACTTTTCCAGTTGAGAAAATTAATTTTCAACCAAAAGAAAAGCGACTTTTCAACAAACTAATTAAATTAAACTAACCAAAGAAATTAATTTTGGTTATAAAATTATGTATCTTCAACCAGGAATAAATGAAATTTTAAACAAATAAACGAATTTTCAACCAAAAAGATGAATTTTCTAACAAAAGAGACAAATTTTGAACAATTTACATGAATTAAAAAATTAATTTTCAACTAAATAAAATGAATTCTCAACAAAATAGTTAAATTTTTAACTAAACATGAGAATTTTTAACCAAGAAGATTTCATTTCTAACAAGAAAGACGAATTTTCAACTAAAAATTATGAATTAATCAGGTAACAAAAAATTTCAACTAAAAAATATTAATTTTTACCAAAATAATTAATTTTTTTACGAAAGAAATGAATCTTCAACCAAATAAATTAATTTTTAACTAAATAGTTGAATTTTTGAGGAAAAGATGAATTTTCAATCAAGAAGATTAATTTTCTACCAAAGAAGTAGAATTTTGAACTTAGGGAGAAAATTTTTTAACCAAAAATAGAACAGTTGAATCTTTAGTTTAAAAAATTAATTTTCAACCAAACAGATGAATTTTTAACTGAGATGATTCAATTTCTACCAAGAAAGTCGAATTTTCAACCAAGTGGCGGAATCTTCTACTAAAAAAGATAAATTTACAACAAAAAAGAATTATTTTCTACCAAAATTTTTTTTTTCTATCAAAATATATGAATTTTCAACCCATCAGTGGAGTTATTGACAAGGGAAGATGGATTGTTAACTAAAAATAGAATAGATAAATAATTAGTTAAAAAAATGAATTTTCAACAAGACAGTTAAATTTTCAAACAAAGAAATGAATAGTTGAGATTATACAAAAAATATGAATTTTCGACAAAAATTATTAATTTTCTACGAAAAAATACGAAATAGTTTGTTTTCAACTCAAAAATATAAATTTTCAACCAAAAATAAAATAAATTAATTTTCATTTAAAACAATTACTTTTCAATATGAAAAAGGAATTTTCAACAAAATACTTAAATTTTCAACCAAAGAGATGAATCTTTACCAAACTAGTTGGAAACTCAACAAATATTATTTCAAGCAAAAAAAAAAAAGTTTTGGAAAAGAGGTGAATTTTCAACCCAAAAATATTAATTTCTTAAGAAAATAATTAAATTTTCAACCCCATCAAAATAAATGAATTTTCAACTATAAAAGATCAATTTTTCAACTAAAAAAGATAAGTTTTAAAGCAAAAATGGAGCGAATTTACAAACTAAAAAAATATAAATTTACAACAAAGAAGATTAATTTTCTACTGAAAAAGTAGAATTTTCAAAAAAATACATGAATTTCCAACTGAGAAAGGTAACTTTTCAAGCAAAAATGAAATAGTTACTTTAAGCTTAAAAAATTAATTTTCAACCAAAAAAAAGACATTTTTAATAAAAAAGTTTCTTTCTTTTTTTTCTATCAAAAGAGACAAATTTTCAACAAAATACATACATTTTCAACCAAAAAAGAACAAATTTCAACCTAAAATAGAATATTTAAATCTTTAGTTTAAAAGATTAATTTTTAACCAAATAAAATGAATTCTTAACAAAATAGTTCAATTTTCAAACAAACAGATGAAATTTCTATCAAGAAGATTAAATTTTTGCCAAGAAACACGAATTTTCAACCGTAAAGCGAAATTTTTAATTAAAAGATACATTTCAAACAAAGAAGATTGATTTTATATAAAAAAAATCAAAATATTAATTTTCTACCAAGAAAGATGAATTTTGAACATAATACATGAAGTTTCAACTAAAAAAGATAAATTTTAAGTTACAAAAATTAAAATTGAAGAAAAAAAAACAACGAATTTTCAACGAAATAGTTCAATTTTCAACCAAAAAGATGAATTTTGAACTTTTTTCCAAAAAAGACAAATTTTTAACGTAATACATGAATTTTCAACCAAATACATAGTTGAGTTTTCAATTCAAAAACATAAACTTTCAACCAAAAATGGAATAATGAAATTGTTAGATAACAAATTTACTATTTAACAAAAAAAAAAAAGGAATTTTCAACAAAATATTTCAATTCTCAACCAGAGGGTTAAATTTTTACAAAATTGTTGAATTTTAAAACCAAAAAACTGAATTTTCTACAGAAAAGTTGAATTATCAACCCAAAAATATAAATATTTGTTTGAATACATTTTTTCCAGTAAATCATGAAAAGTTAATATTTTTCGGAATAAATGATATAAGTTTATGATTAAGCATGTCAAAATTAATTTTTTTTCAACATATTTTGCAATTATTCAAAAAATATCTATTTTTTTCCAATAAATTATGAAAAGTTAATATTTTTTGGAATTATTAACACAATTAAGGAATTTTAAGAATAATATATTTTTGTTCAGGATATTAATTTGGCAATTATTCAAACAATTTAATTTTGCTTAAATAATTTTAAGCCCTGTAAAGCGTAAAAAATTATTATTTGCTGGAATTGGTGAAGAAGTTAATTAATTGAGACAGTGAAAGAAAATTATTTAAATATATTAGATTTGTTTACATAATTGCTAAATATGTTTAAAAAATATTATTATCAATATTCATAAACGGTATAAAAAAACAAATAATAATTCTTTAAACAATAATTAATATTTTATAATTAAAAAATATTTAAACTTCTAGTTTTCATTTTTGGGGCGTTTTCCGGGCACAAAAACCCGAAAAAGTGTTTTTTTCCTACTCCCCCTCCCTATCACTGCCCCTACTTCCCCAACCCTCATTACGTCTCACTTTCCCTACATATCTAACTTCTTTTCCCATCAATTTCCCACAACGTATTTCCTCTACCCCTTTATTGAACGTCACTTCTCTTACTATCCACCCCTTTCCACCCCTCATTACCCCTAGATTTCTACCTCTTATTTACTCAACTTTCCCTTCCTTCATTCCCTCTACATTTCCACCTTTTATTTACCCTACTCCCTCACCACTCATTTACCCTACTTCCTCACTTCTCATTACTACTCACTTCCGATACAACCCCTATTTCCACCACCTCTTATTTCTCCAACTTCTCCACCCCTCATTCACCCTACTTCCAGACCCCTCATTACACTTTTACTTCTCCTACTACCTTCCCCTTTTCTCCTCTCACTTCCCCCTACACTCCCTCCCTATCACTTCCCCTAATTCCCCGACCCTCAGTGCCCCTCTTTTCCCCTACACATCTCCCCTCTTTTCCCATCGATTTCCCACAACGTATTTCCTCTACCCATTTATTAACCGTCACTTCCCTTACTATCCACCCCTTTCCCCCCTCATTTCCCCTACATTTGTACCTCTTATTTACCCAACTTCTCCATCGTTTATTCCCCCTACATTTCCACCTCTTATTCACCGCACTTCTCCAACCCTCATTCACCCTACTTCCAGGCCCCTCATTACTCCTCACTTCTCTTTCTACGATTCCCTTTCCACCCCTCACTTCCCCTTACTTCCACACCCCTTATTACTCCTCACCTCTCCTACTAGCCCCCCTTTCCACAACTCAATTCCGCTACATTATTATTATTTCTCCAGCTTCTCCACCCCTCATTTACCCGACTTCCAGACCCCTCATTACTCCTCACCTCTCCTACTACCCTCCCCTTTTTACCCCTCACTTCCCTCTACATCCCTACCTCTCATTTCTCCAACTTCCCCACCCCACATTTACCCTACTTCCACACCCCTTATTCACTCCTCACTTCTCCTACTAGCCCCCCTTCCCACCCCTCAATTCAGCTACATCCCCAACTCTTATTTCCCCATCCCTAATTTACCCCACTTCCGCACCCTTTATTACTCCTCACTTCCCCTACTACCCACACCTATCAACCCCTCATTATCCCTACATCACAACTTCTCATTTCCCCTAATTCACCACCCCCTAATCAAAATTTCGAAAAAAAGAAAAATGTGTAACTTCTTATCTCGGATTTGGATCCGAATCAAAATAGGGAACCATAGGGGATTATAGGAAATATAATAATTATTTCGTTTCTTACGGTATCAACAATTTTATTCAGCTTCGATTTTATTTAACATATACAAGAGCTTACGAGCTTATCAATATATGTCTATACGTATATTGAGTATGTCTGGGTTACACTGATATGAGTTTTGTTACAGTTTTTCTGCTCATTTCCTGCAGCAATATTTTGGAAATTAAAATGTGCCCATCAAGGCCATGTCATACTGAACCGATTCCTACCTTACCGACATTTATTCTTAAAACATTTTCAACGATAATTTTGTTTGTAATTCTGAAAATTTAGGATCATACACATATTCCGTAGTATCCTTTATATAATTTCTTAAATTTTAAACTCGATAACTCCTTTGGTTGGGCGTGAGTTGTTCCACAAAAATGTCGGTAAGGTAGGAATCGGGTAAGTATCACAAGCCCTTAAAGTTACACTTTTAAAAATTGTTTTCTCTGTTCAATAAACGTCTCTCGTTGCTATTGGTCGATGTTGAAAATAATCTACTTTGTGATAGACATCGCCACACTAATCACTCAGGAAAATTGCTTCAAATTATATATATTTAAAATTTGCCGACAACATGGATTTGTTAATAAATAAAGCCTTTAGCATACTACAATAAAAATTGATCAGAATAATTAATTCCTCAAAGTAAATGTTCAAAATCGCTCCTAAAAAATACTCTTTTTAATAAATTCAGACATAACCTCAAGCAGTATAGCTATGACAGAGTGGGGTCACTTACCGACCGGGTAAGGTTCCCTCCCATGGTAAGATTACAGTGGAGCCACATTCTTGTCGGTAAAACAGGGATATCAGTAAATTTATTAGTTGATATCGCTACCAATAGATGGCGCCACTGTAAACTTATAGCTCGGTCGGTTAGTGGTCCCACTCTGTCACAGCTTTACTACTCCCTAAAGAAAAGGTGACGATTTAAAATTCTATTTTTGGGGGAATGATTTTTTCTTGCACATACTGCTTGATAAGCTTTATTCTTATCTCTAGTTCAAGTTGTAATAAATATTGTCTCCAAGGTACATACATATACGAAATTTTACCTATACAGTTTATTGACAATTAATATAATATTTATTATATCGACCTTTCAGATGCATAATATCATTAGCGAGATTTTTATTCGCCATTGAATATTGAAAATGCCGCTTACGACTTTTTGAATTTAAAAGGACGATATGTTATTATAAATAACGCTAAATCTCTACGATTTCGGGTACATAGGTATGACGGTGTCACATTGAAAAAATATATATCAATTTAAAAAGACAATCTACTAGCTCGTGTGTAGGTATATGGATCTTAGGGTAATCCAAAAAAAAAAATTTCGAATCTGAATACGCACCCTAGCCCAAGTTGTACCTTTTTAGTCAACAAATTTAAAAAAATCGGATATAATTTAGAAGTTTTAGGTTTTGTATTTTTTTATTGATTTTTTGTTGTTCTTATTTTCTTAATGCCTGAACAATGTTTGTATTTAATTTTTAGTACAAAATAATAATTTCGATAAACTATTTAGTTTTTAAGTTTATTTTTTTATTTTTTTTAAGGTTAGATAAATATAATTTTCCTAAGATTTCAAAGGATTTTTGAAGATTTTATATATAAGTAAAATACGAATTTCAACAAAAAGGTTGATTTCCAACAAAATAGTTGAATCCTCAAGAAAAAAAAAAATTTCAACCAAAGATTTAAATAAAAAAGAGTTGAATTCATCCAAAAAAGACGACCAAAAACTATTTGTTTGACGAGAAAAAAATTGCAACTAAATAAAAATTTGAAGGGGAAAAAATTTATAATATGCAATAAAAATGTTGAATGACTATTTACTTTTTAAATTGGTTTGTTTATCTGTTTTTAAGGTTATATAAATATAATTTTCCTAAGATTCTTGAGAAAATTCAAAGAGATTTTTGAAGATTTCAGTAACGCCGAAAAAGTATAATTTTTTTTATTTTACTGGATTTTACAAAATTTTAGGGAAAATTTAAGTCAATCTAGAAGATATTAAGGATTTTTAGAAGTTTGGAAGAAAATTAAAAATATTTGATTTTTCGGAAATTTTTTAAATATTTATAATTTCTTAAAAACTTATCAAATTCCTAAATATTTTTTAAACTTACTTGAATTATTCCAAAAATTTTTAAAAATCTTTCGAAATTAAAAAAAATTGGCCTACAATTTTCCAGATTTTTTCGACATTTTAAGAAATCTTTTGAAATGATTTGACATCTTTTTAAGTTATTCAAAAAAATAATTTTTCAAAAGAAAGAATCATTTAAAATCTTCGCAGAAATCTTAAGAAAAGTTTTTTATTTACTCGAAACCTTTTAAATTTTATAAAAAGCTCTGACATTATTTGGCGAATTCATAAAAAATGTACGATTTATTTTAAATTTGTTGTAATCTTTTCAAATGAAAATTATTTTTGAATATTTTCAAAATGTCTAAACCTTTTAAATATCTCTTAAAATTATTCGAATTTTCCGACAAATTTTTTGAAATTGAAAAAGTTACCTTACAATAGTCCAGATTTTTTTTACAATTTTTAGGTCTTATGAAATGTTTAAAAATCTTTTTGAATATTCTCTTCAAATGAATTTTATTTTAAATAAGTTAAACATTCTTATAAATATTTTAAATTATATATTATATTTTGTATACAATTTTTTGAAATCTTTTTGAGTTTTTAATTATTTTTGAATTTTTATGAAACTTCTAAATATTTCATAAACTTACTCAAATTTTTTCTAAAATTTTGAACTCTGTCCAAATAAAAAAATTTTGCGCTAAAATCGTCTTCAAACTTTTTCAAAATTGTAGGACATCATTTGAAATGTTTTGAAATCTTTTTCAATTTTGTCTCAAGATTCATTTTTCAACATAAAAAATCATTTAAAATTTTCCCAGGAATCTGAAGATTTTTTTCTTTGAACTTTTACATTTAATTTTTAATTTTTTTAAATCATCTTGAAATTTCAATTATTTCTGAAACTTTTTAAAATATCTAAGACTTGAAAATGTACTTTGAAATAATTAAGTTTTCCTGCATTTTTGAAAATCCTCGAAAATTAAAAAAATCTATTAATTTTATAATAATAATGTTTAGAAAAATTTAGAAATAAATTTGATCATGAAATAAAATTACTTGTTTCATAATTTTGGTTAAAAAATTGATGATACAGAAAATGCTTAATTTTTATTCATAGATAAACAAACTGAAAAATGTTTAAGCCCATTTTTGAGGAAAATAATAATTTTTTCTTACCTGTTTCACATTTTCCTATAAGAAAATATTTTAGGAGAAAATTATTTTCCTTAAAAATATAGTTTTTTCATTAATTTTCATTAAATATTCTACAATTATTCAAGATTTTAAGAAAATTAAAACAATAAAATATCTTGAATTTTGATTTTTTTTTGTATTGTAAAATTTGTTAACTAAAAGGGTAAAACCTTGGCTAGTGTGCGTTTTAAAATTCGAAAATAATTTTTTTGCCTTATAAAATGAATTACCCTAATGGATATGTGTAAGTTTTCTTTTTAAGTAGTACAATACATGTAGGTTTTATCACGTATGATTCCAACCGAAAAATTGGAAGATATTGGGCTAATCAGGACTGAATTAATCAGGAAAAATCCTCTTGTAAATTTGCTCTCAAAAGCAAATTCAGCCCTCTGATTAGCACGAAAATAGATATTCAATAATATAACCGATATGGATATTTGCGAAAAACTCAAAAAGATATAAAGATTTGTAGACAAGTTTTTAGGAAGCAATCTTATTTTACAGTGTGGAATCAATATTTTACAAACTGATAAATCAACCGTGGGTGTAGATTAGGGTGGTCCAAATTTTTTTTTTTTTTTTGAATTTTCATGCATATTGCCCGGAAGTTGGTTCGAATCCACAGAAAAATAAATCCATTTTTTTTTATTGAAAAAAATGATATTTGTAGGTGGCGCAAGGCCCATGAAGTTTAGCTGTAATTTCCCATAAGAAAAAAAGTTTTTTTTTCAATATCACCCCATAAGTCTGTTTTATAGGGTCCAAAAAACCCCATAAGTGAAAAAATGGGGTTTGCGAATTTTCTAAATAGTATTGTATTTTTTTAAGTGAATTATTTTTGCTCTTTTCGCAATGTCTTATAAACAATTATTTTTGCTAAATAAAATTAATTATTAAGTCGATGCAAGTGAAAAATAGACAAATAGTTGCAAATTTCCGAAAAACCCGCAACTTTCCACCATTACGCACAGAGAGAATCATTAAAAATAATAATAAATTGTTTAAACAATTATTTTTGTTAATTTGAATTAACTATTGCTTCAGTCTAATTGAAATATAGACAAAAAGTTGAAAATGTCAGAAAAAACCGCAGCTATCTAGAATTAATGTAGAAGAAGATAGCTATAAACAATAATAATTTGTTTAAACAATTATTTTTGCTAAATTGAATTAAATATTAACTCACTCCAAGTGAAAAGTGGACCAAAAGTTGAAAATTTCAGAAAAAACTGCAATTTCTAGCATTATTCAAAGAGAATATTATTAAAAATAATAATCAATTGTTTAAATAATTTTTTGTTAAAATTTACTAACTATTACCTCACTCTAATTGAAAATTGGGCAGAAAGTTGAAAAAAACTGCAATTTTCTAGCATTTTCTAAGAGAATATTATTAACAATAATAATAAATTTAAACAATTAAGTTTGTTAACATTAATTATTAGTTTATTCTAATTGAAAATTGGACAAAAAGTGGAAAATTAATTACTAACTCTTATCCAAGTGAAAAATAGCCAAATAGTTGAAACTTTCAGAAAAAACAAACTTTCTAGCTTTATTAAAATTGAATATTATTAACAATGATGATAAATTGTTTAAACAATCTATTTTGTTAACTTTGATTAATTGTTTACGTCACCCTAATTTAAAATTGGACAAAAGTTGAAAATTTCAGAAAAAAAAGGCAATTTCTAGCATTATTCAAAGAGAATATTATTAAAAATTATAATCAATTGTTTAAACAATTTTTTGTTAAAATTTATGAACTATTACCTGACTCTAATTGAAAATTGAACAGACATTTGAAACTTAAAAACTGAAAGTTTCTAGCATTATTCTAAGAGAATATTATTAACAATAATAATAATTTTTTTAAACAATAACGTTTGTTAACACTAATTATTAGTTCACTCTGATTGAAAATTGGACGAAACGTGGAAATTTTTTGAAAAAGCCGCGACTTTCTAACTCTATTCTAAGAGAAAATTGCTAAAAATAATAATAAATTGTTTAAACAATTTACGTGAACATCTAATTTTCAGTATGAAGTAGTATCAAAAATTTCGGCTTTAAAACCAAATTTGTCTTATTCTGAAAATTATTTAAAAATTAAAAAAAAAAATTGTATTCCCAAAAATTGTATAAAATTTAAATTTATTTATCTTTTTAAATTTCAAATAAATTGTGTATAATAATAAAAATATAAATTCAAAAATTCGGACTGTGTATATATAAATATTATTATTATATTTCATGTATTAAAAAACAATTTGCATTTGAAAAACCGCAGAAAATCACAATTTGCGCTAAAAACTCGCAAAACCCATTTTTTCACTTATGGGTTTTTTTTTGGGACCCTACAAAACAGACTTATGGGGGTGATATTTGGAAAGCAATATTTTATTGCTATTCTATGGCTGATTTTGAAGAGAAATTTTGAGTTTCAACTCGATTTAGCTAATATTGACGATTCTGAATAAAATTTACAAAACCGTAATTTTTTCTTATGGGAAATGCGTGTTAAAATTCATGGGGCTTGCGTTACGTCAAAATATCATTTAGAAAAAAAAATATTTTTGTGTGGATTGGAAAAAATTTCCGGGCAACATGCATGAAAATTCGAGAAAAAAATAATTTTCCAATTCATTTTTGGACCATCCTATTGTAGATTCATGGATATGAGATATCTTAATATAGATACATTTTGAATTCTAGGGTGCTAGAATATATTATTAACATAAACTTTAAAAAACGATTCGCTTTACAAAATTATTTTGAGTTTCTCTCTCAAACTCAAACGAGCTTATTTTTTTATAAAATACTACAATTACGCAATCAATGCAAAGCTCTCTACGTAATACATTTGAATATAAAATACATCATTTTGTCTTCGTTGAATCTTTCAGTTGATTTGAAAAATTCAAAAATTCTCAGTGAATTTTTGAGAATTAAAAAAAAAATCTGAAAAAATCTAATCTTTAAAAGATTCCACGCAGAGTTTCTAAACCAGGGTGGCCGCAAAAATTTTTTAACTTTTTTTTAATTTTCCTCATCATTAATCTTTTAGAAATAGAATAAAATAATTTTAAATTTATATTTATAAATTTATATTTTATTATTCCCAGGGCTGCCACAGCCTAACTCACTTGGAAAAAAGTGACTAAAATTACTAATTAATAATGTGACTAATAATCCTTGGAATTACAAATTAAAAAAAAAAAATTAATTAAAAATTTTTTTAAATAAAAAAAAAAAAAATTAAAATGAATTGGATGAAATTGAAAAAAAACTTGAATTAATTACAGTAAATCTGGAGATAATTTAGAGGAATTAAAAGGAAATGTAAAGAATTCGATGGATTTCATAATAGATGAGTAAAAAGTCTTCAGGATGAATTAAACCAAAACTGAAAAATATATTTTTTTAAATTCATTGAATTAAGTAGAATTCACTGAATATAGAAGAATTCCAGTGAATTCAAAAAATTCAAAAAAATTTCAAAAAAATTGAGGAGAATTTAAAAGAATATATAAATTAATAAGAATTCAGGGTGAATTCCAAATGAATTCAAATTAATTGCAATTTTTTTTTTAAATCTCTTCAAATCTTTGAAACCCTACGAAATCAATCAAAAATTTCTTAAAATCTTTTAAAATTCCCTAAAATATTTGAAATCCTCTGAAATATTTTGAAAACCCTTGAAAAATTTTAATTTCTTGAAATATTTTTGGATTTTTTTTAATTAATTGAAATTTTTTAAATACTCTAAAATATTAAAAATATTTTAGATATTTTAAATCCCTAAAATTGTTTGAAATCCTTTAAAATTTTCAAAACTTTCAAGTATTTCTTGGGATTTAAAAAAATACCCTAATTTCTTTAAAATCCTTGGAAATATAATATTTCAAAATGCCCTAATATATTTCAAATCCTTTGAAACGTTTTAAAATGTTTTGAAATCGATTTAATTGAAATTAAAACTTTTTAAGCTCTTGAAAATTCCTTGGGTGTTTGAAAAATTCCCTAAAATCTTTTGAAATCCCTTTAAATTATTCAAATTATTGAAATTATCAAAATCAATTTAAAATTCCTTAGAGCTTTAAAAATACTCTGAAATTTTAAAAATCTTTCGAAATCGCTTCTAATTATGGACATCTGTTAAAAAGTTTTAGGAATATATTTAAATGCCCTGAAATCTGTAAAATTTGTTGAAATCCCTTTAAATTATTTGAATCAATTGAAAATTCCTTGGAGCTTTAAAAATATTCCTTGGAATAT
>CAKNYM010051296.1:18891-72837 GCA_932195095.1 Andricus curvator
TAGGGGAGGGAAAGTGATGGCTGGTTGATGGAAGTAGGAAAAGGCGAGTGTTATCCGGAGAAGCAAGTAGAGAAGGAGAGTAGAGGGGGAAGAAGTTGGGGAGTTCAGTTAATAAAAAAAAAAAGAAAAAAAAAGAAATGAACTATTGAACCAAAAAGATAAAAAAAATAGTTGACAAGATTTTTCAGTCAATAAAAAGAAAATTCATACATAATGTTGAATTTTCAACCGAAAAAGACAAATTTTCAACAAAAAAGTTACCAAGAAGGATGAATTTGCAACAAAATTATTGAAGTTTCAACAAAATAATTCAATTTTTAACAAAAAAAGAATTAACTTTCAAGCAAAAATAGTGAAATTCTCATTTTGGGCTCTATTAATTTAGTTCTTGCTTAAGATGCATATTTTGATGTTGAAAAGTCGAACTAAAATCTTTTTTGGATAATTCAAAATCTTGTTGTTCAAATTTCTCTTTTAGATTTAAAAATTCATCTGTTTGTAGTAGAAATTTCGTCTTTCTTGGATGAAAATGTAACTGTTTGTTGTTTAAAAATTAATCTTCTTTGCTTGAGGATTCTACTATTTTTTTTGTAAATTTTTGTTGATCCAGTTTGTTAAGAAATCATTTAAAAATAAATTCAATAGTTTTCGAAATTTGACCAAAAAAAGGAAGAACAAAAGTATTGAAAGAACTATATTCTCTCAATTCTTTCTGAATATCTGTAGATAAAATGTTACTTTGCTTGTTTTTGATTTGTTGAATTCTAATTGTGATATGTTGCTCAATCAACTTTTGTGGGTAATGATTAAGAAAAAGGATATTCCTAATAATATTCAAATTCTCTTTGTGAAATGAAATGAATGTCGAAGAAATGATGTTTTACCTAAAAAAATATTTTTCTTGGATAACAAATTTCGAGATTTTTCTTTTCACAGTAATTTTTGAAATAGACAATTTGAACACAATTAAAAGAATTTCAAACTCTCAATGCTGAATTTACTGATCAAGGATGATTCAAATCATGTTAATTCTTTTAAAGTAAAAATTTCCAGAATCAAAAGTGAATTAGAAGTATGTTTGCCACAAGATAAAATCATTGATCTTTTAAAACATCAGATTTTAATTAATCGAAGATTTTTAAATGATGATAAAAAGCATGAGCACAAACTTTCTATTTTGATTGATCAACAAACTAATATCCAAGAGAAAAATTTAAATTTACACAAGATTTTTGAAAAAAGAAGATAAGGATCCTTGGTTTGTTTTGGCAAATATTCAAATTCCTGATTTAGTTACAGATATTCTCAGATTAGGTAAAGGTTTTAGTAACCACGTGATAAAAAGTAAATCGAAACAAATGATGGAAATAGTCAAAGATGTTGAATCAAGTATACACAAAATTCCAATATTAGATCAACAGGATTTCCGAAACAAGGTTTTACACTTGTTAAAGAGCTTTGTTGATAAAAATTGTTTGCACATTAGTAGTATTGGTCGTAAAATTTCTCAAGGTTTCAGGATAACAAAAGATTTCCTTAAAACCAACCCTGATGTAATTTGCATGAATGCTGATAAAGGCAATATTACAGTTTGTATGAAGAAATCAGATTATATTAGGGATATGGAGGATTTACTTTCCAGTCGTGATAACTTTGAATTATTGAATGAAAATCCGTTGAAACAATTAAGAAGAGACACTTTCAAGATTCTAGACAATTGGAAAAAGAAAGGACTTCTGGGAAAGGATATAAGATGGACTGATATAAATACCGAAGACACAGTTCTTGCAAGATGTTATGGTTTGAGAAAGATTCATAAAGATGGCTATCCTTTGAGATTGGTTATTTCAACTATTAACACTCCCACGAAATTTTTAGAACAAAACTCTAATTTGATACTTAAAGACTCAATTACAACTTCCAAATACAATATTAAAAATAGCTGGGAATTCCAAAAAATTATTATTCAAAAAACTGTTCCTGATGACCATGTAATGATTTCTTTGGATGTTGTTGCAATGTTTCCAAGTATACCCCTTGAATTGGTTAAACAGGAAATTTTAAACAGATGGGATAATATAAAAACATTCTAAATTCAATGGATCTTTTTATAGGTAAAAATTCGGTACTCCCATAGGTTCAGTCATTTCTCCGATTTTAGCAGAAATAGTTATGAAAGATTTGGAGGTCTTTGCTTTCAAGAAGTTAGATTTTGTTTTGCCCTTTTACTGTTGTTATGTTGATGACACCTTATTATGTGTTTCTCTAGCAAAGTTACAGGCAGTTTTGGATGCTTTCAATAGTTTTCATTCAAAACTTCAATTTACCCATGAAATAGAGAACAATAATAGAATCAGTTTTTTGGAGGTAGAAGTAATTAAGGGTCAGGATGGTAATATTATTACCAATTGGTATAGGAAAAGTACATATTCAGGTAGAATTTTAAATTTCTTTTCGGCTCATCCTTTTCAAAACAAAATTGCAGTAATCAAAAACTTAGTTGACAGAGCTCTAGGTTTGTCCCACATTTCATTTCACAAAGAGATTTTGAATATAGTTAGGAATATCCTTTTTCTTAATCATTACCCACAAAAGTTGATTGAGCAACATATTACAATTAGAATTCAACAATTCAAAAACAAACAAAGTAACATTTTATCTACAGATAATCAGAAAGAATTGAGAGAATATAGTTCTTTCAATACTTTTATTCTTCCTTTTTTTGGTCGAATTTCGAAAAATATTGAATTTATGTTGAAAAAATGTAATATTCATACTATTTTCCGTATACAATTTAAAATGGATTCAATAATAAATTTTGGTAAAGATCCTTTAGATAAATTTGAAAAAGGTGGTGTTGTTTACAAGATCACTTGCAAGATCTGTAAGATGACTTATGTGGGACAGACTGGCTGACTTCTTAATACTAGGGCCGAGGAACACAAAAGTGATTTTTTAAGAAGAAAATTAGAAACACAATATTAACAAATCAATCTGTGCAAAAATTTATTTTTGAAACAAAAAGGCTCAGAAACATTGTGAATCCAAAAATCAGTTGTTTTGAAAAAAACATATTCAAAAAGTTCAATATATGCAAAAAGAATCCCATAGAAAGGCCCCAAAATATTTTTCAAAACAAACATTGTAATCGGCTCGTTAGAGACAATTATCTTATGGTCTGATTAAAGCACACAAAGTTGATTATCCATTAAGACCTATAATATCAACAATAGGTTCTCCGACAAGAAAATTAGAAGAATTACTTAGTAAAATCATTAAAAAATCAATTACGATTTCAAATAACACAGTAGAAAATAGTACAGTTTTTCTTGAACTCATTGAAGGAGTTACAATTCCTCATGATTACATCCTAGCTTCTTTTGATGTAATTGCTATGTTCCCGAACATTCCTTTAGATAAAGTTAAAGAATCGATTGAAGAAAGATGGAAATACATAAAGATACACACTAAAATTCCATTAAAAAAGTTCATTGAAGCAATCGATTTTGTTTTTCATTCGATTTATTTTCAATTTGATGGCAAATTTTATAAACAAATTTTGGAACACCAATAGGATCGGTTTCATGGTCAACTCTCAAAACAAAAGTGATGTTCGTTTATGACGTTGTTATAAGAGTGTTCTTGCTAGACATACGAGAGGGTTTGTTGATGTTGACCATGAGTTTGACTGGGATAATGTAATGAGAGGAAGAGAGAATTCATGGAAATTCTTTATATTAAAACACAAAATAAGTTGTCTATTAATTTAAAAACTGATTTGGATAAATTAAACAAAAGTTATTCTAGTAAGATTAATTACATTTAGCAATAATTTTTCCTGGGTCTTGACTTTCTCTCATTTCTTGTTTGTTTATAACGGATTTGTCTTTTGACCCACATTCAGTTGTCAGGTATCGAGGTGATAGCGTCGTTATTTCGTCGCTGTTCCTACCTGCTCTAATTTTTCCTGTCTTGATAAGGGTGCTGTGTGAGCACCGAAACGTTGGTAAATATTGTGCATGCTTTCATATTGTGATTTGATAATAACAAAAATAAAAAAGACGAAAGAAATAAAAAAGAGAAGGAAGGGTATTTGGTTGGTTGCCTTCTCATTTTTCTTTCCTCTTTTCTATTTTTGTGCAAAGAAACCAATTTTTTTTGTGTTTTTAGGAATTGCAATAGGACCATTTTGTGGTGTTTGTCCTTTGATCGTTGAATTCTTGTTTTATTTTCAGGAATTCTATACATTAACTTGATTATTGGAAGTTAAATGGGATTTTGAATTTGATTTTAATCTAATTTAAAATTCTTAAATTTCAATAATTCTTCCAATTTTCTAGTTGAAGAACCTATTGTTGAAATAACTGGTCGTAAAGGGTAGTCAGCTTTGTGAGCTTTAACAAGGCCATAGGCTAAGGAGAGATTAGTACTGGATGTATCGATATTACATCTTTCAATATTATTACCTAAGTATTTATTAGTTCTCATTCTGTCTAAAATTTTAAATTCCATTTTTAAAGAATTTTGGTGGAATTATTAGGAATCAATTGAAAACTATCTTCATCATTAAAGATATGCAACATTTTTTGAATATAAACATCCCTATGAATCGCTACTGTAATACTTCCTTTGTCTGATTTTGTGATCATTAATTCTCGATGATTCTTTGAGAAAATGTTTGCTTCAATTAAACCTTCATTCAATTCCTTTTCTAACCATGTTTTTCGATTATCATTGTTTAAAAAATCAGTAGATAAACCCATAAACTGTAATCTAAATTCAGCAATTTTATTCTCAGGTATTTTTTAATATTGGATTCAATGTCTTCAATTATTTCAAGTAATTGAATATAGTTTTTTTCACCAAATTTGTTGCTAAAACCATCACCGAATCTCAAAATGTCAATAACTCTGTGTGGAATGATTACATTAGATATATTCAAAAACCAGGGATCTGGTTGATCTTGAAAAAGAACTGAGTGAATATTTAAATGTAATTTTTGTACATCTCCTTGCTCTTTAGGAATGTTTAAAAATTTTGTGATCATTTTTTTAATTATCTTTAAGGGAATTTTTATTCAGTTTTGTTTCCCTTTCAAAACATTCCTTGATAATAAAAGAGGGAACTTGTTGATTTAATTTCTCAATAATTAGTTTTATCTGAACACTCAAAGAATGTATCTGTGAATGGCATTCCTCAATAGTCAAATTTAAGAGATATTTTTAACAATATTTTTTCTTTAAATATAAAAAAAAAGTAATTTAAAAATGGCCCCTTATGTGTACTTTAAAAAATCCATTTTTATCAATACATTCACGTAATCAATATTTGACCAAAAGTTCCCTCAGAAATATTTAGGAATAATTAATAAGATGAAAATTCAAGTAATGAAATATGCATGAATGAAACGTGTATAAATGTTTCGAAATCGTCTCGATCGTATGACCTAGCATGAATAAATATGAGCTTCGTTAATTAAATGCACCAGAAGTATGTACAAATGAAATTCAGACAGACTAAACAAGATCAGATTTTTTTTGGAACAGAGCACAAAAGTTTATCATTTATCGATTTGAATTCAAGTTAAAAATTAATTTTACATCTTTTGGAATTCAGGCTTCAGAATTGCATCAGAGATCAAAAATAGAGTAAATAGTGTCACAAATTTGAAAAAAAGTGTAAAAAAATTGACATAAAATTTTTCCCTTATGTGTAATCCGAATGCAAAAGTATATAGGCTGAAATCAAAAAGTGCAATGAAAAATTAACTTTATTTTTTAAGCGAAATTTCCAGTTTTCTAGCCTTATATGTATATTTTAAAAATATTTCAAATGGAAAGTCTACTATTAAATTTTTGATTATGAATTGATCTTTTTTGGTAAAAAAATTTGCTATTTTGATAAAAATTGAATTCTTTGGTTGAAAATTGAACTATTTTGTTGAAAATTCATTTCTTTGTTTAAAAATTCATCTCTTTCTGCAGAAATGTCAAATTTTTGGTTTGAAATGCAACAGTCTGGTTGAAATGAATCCCTTTCGGTTGAATATTGAATTTGTTAAAAAATTACATATTTGGTTAAAAAGTTATGTATTTTGTTGAGAATTAATAATTTTTTACAGAAAATTAATTCTCTAAGTTGAAAATTCATCTTTTTAGTAAATATTGTATTATTTGGATCAAAATTGAGTTATTTCGTTGAAAATTCAACAATTTTGTGAAAAGTCATCCTTGGTTGAAAATTTAACTATTTTGTTAAAAATTCATTTTTTTTGTTTAAAAATTCATCTCTTTCTGCCGAAATTTTACATTTTTATTAAAAATTCAACTGTCTGGTAAAAATGAATCCGTTTCGGTTAAATATTAACTTTTTTTTTGTAGAAAATTCAACAATTTGGTAGAAAATGTAACTATCTGGTACAAAATTAAACTATTCTGTTGAAAATCCGTTTTTTTAAATTGAAAATTAATTCTCTTAAACGAAACTTTGATCACTTAATTTTTAGTTAAAAATTGATCTTTTTTAGTTTAAAAATTCAACTATTTAGTGAAAAATATTCGGAAACGAAAAAATATTAACTAAAAATTAATTAATAAAATTTGGACTAACATCCATTGTTGAAAATTCAGCTTTTTTGGTAGAAAATTAATCTTTTTGGTTAAAAATTTATTTATTTATTATAAAGTTGTGTATTTTAATGAGAATTCATCTTTCTTGGTAGAAAATTCATCTTCCTGGCAAAAAAAATTTGTTAAAAAGTCATACTTCTTGATTGAAAATTCAACTATTTTGTTGAAAACTCATCTTTTTGGTTCGAAAATTCATCTCTTTCTGTAGAAATATTACGTTTTTTTGGTTAAAATGTAATATTTGGTTAAAATTAATCTTGATCATTTGAAAATTAACTTTTTTGTTAAAAAATCAACTGCTTTGTGTAAATTTCAATAATTTGGTAGGAAATGTATTTTTTAAACTATTTAGATGGAAATTTATTTCATTTGTTGAAAACTGATCTTTTTATATATAAAATTTATCTTCTGTATTGAAAATTCTTCTTTTGGTTGAAAATTTAACTATTTGGTAGAAAATTCAACTATTTGGTGAAAATTGAACTGTTTCGTAGAAAATTCTTTTTTTTATTAAAAACTAATTCTCTGTCATAAAAATTTAACGCGTTTATTTTTGGTTAGAAATTAATCTTTTTAGTCAGAAAATTTAACTGAGTAACATTACACACATTAATTAAAATATTTAGTTGGAAATTTATTTAATTTGTGGAAAATTCACCTTTTTTGATAGAAAATTAATCTTCTTGGTCGGAAATTCAGCTATTTGGTTGAAAATTTTAGGAAAAAAAAATATAAACTAGAAAATAATCAAATCAAATTTGGACTAACATTACATCCACTTTTTTAAAACTATTTAGTTGGCAATTTATTTTATTTGACGAAAACTCATCTTTTTGGTAGAAAATTAATCTTCTGTATTGAAAATTCTTCTTTTTGGCTGAAAATGTAATTATTTTGTAGAAATTTCAACTATTTGGTGCAAAATTCAACTGTTTCGTAGAAAATTATTTTTTTTTATTAAAAACTAATTCTCTGAAATGAAAATTGAACTGCTCTATTTTTGGTTACAAATAGATCTTTTTTGGTTAGAAAATTTATCTGACTAACATTACATCCATGGTTTAAAATATTTAGCTAGAAATTTATTTAATTTCTGGAAAATTCACTTTTTTGGTAGTAAATTAATCTTCTTGGTTAGAAGTTCAACTATTTTGTAAAAAATGTATGTACGTTATTGAGAATTCATTTTGCTTGGTAGAAAATTAATCTTCTGTGCTTAAAATTCATTTTTTTATTGCAAATTTAACTATTTTGTTGAAAATTCATTTGTTTTGTGAAAACCTCATTTTTTTGGTTAAACATGCCACTGTTTGGTTGAAAATTCGTGTCTTTAGTGTTAATTTTTTTGAAATACTAGCAAAATAGCACTAAAATTTTTTTTGGTGGCCACAATTTATTTTATATTTTTTTAAGGTCAATCCAGAGGGATTTTTAGTATAGGAATTAAACGGCACTAGGTTTGATGCTGAGTTTGCTAAAGCGAAATTTTTAGTATTGTCATAAAGCAGCTTCATGAAAATCGAGCAGGTAAAAGTTTCTCGAACTTTTATACATATGTCTCAAAATTTTTTTTTTCTTTCTTAACTAAGATATTTTTTTTGCTATAAAATTAATCCTTTTATGTAGGAGTTTCACCTTTTCTTGTTAAAAATGCAACTGTCTGGTTAACAATTATTCTGATGAAATTTTTATTCTTTACTGACTCTAAAATCTTTTTTGGTTAAGAATTCAACTATTTTGTGAAAAATTTGTCTTTCTGGTTAAAATATTCATCAGTTATCACAGAAATTTGATCTTTTTTCGCTAAAAGTGCAACTGTTTGATGAAAAATTAATCTGTTTTTGTAGAGGATTCAAGTCTTCTGTTGAAAATTAATTTTTGTTGGTTCATTCCAACTGTTTTTTATTTTAAATTAAAATGTTTTTTGATGAAATATCAAATATTACATTTTTCTTTGAAAATTCATCTTTTTAGGTTGAAAATTCAACATCTTTGTTGAAAGTTGAACTACTTCTTGAAAGTTCATTTTTTTTGTTTCAAGATTCATAATTATAGTTGAAATTTTTGTTTTGTTTAAAAATTAATTCTTTTTTAACTGAAAAATTTAATTATTTTGTTGAAAATTCAACTGATCGATTGAAATTTAACTTTTTTAATTGAAAATTTGTTTTTTTATTGAAACTTAATTGTATCGGATGCACATTTAACTAATACATTTTTGGTTGAAAATAGATCTTTTTTAGTTTGAAAATTCAACGATTTAGTTAATAATTTTTAGAGATGAAAAAAATATGAACTAAAAATTATCCGAAAAAAATTTGGAATAAGGTCAAATCCATTGTTCAAACTCTTTAGTTAAAATAATTAAAGTAAACATTTCTACGAAAATGCACGTCACGAAATTGAAAACGTCACGATACATTAATAAATTTTGAAAAACGCACTATTTTTTTTACTGCAATTTTTCATATTATTCTAATTAATAGTATTCAGAAGCTTTCAAACCCTTAAATCTTTAAAATCCTTTGGAATACTTTCAAATTTTTTAAATCTTTTAAAATACCTTAAAATAGGTCAAATCTTTTTAAATTGAGAGCTTTGAAAATCCTTTATAATCATTAAAATCCTCGAAAGTCTTATAAAATATTTCGGAATATTTTAAAATATTCTAAAACCTTATAGGTCCAATAAACTAATTCCATATTTTCCGAATCTTTTAAAATACCCTGAAATATTTTTAATCTTCTTAAATATTTGGAAATCTCTTAAAACCTTTTAAACCTCATGAAAATTTCTTGGAATTTTCAAAAATACCCTGAAATCTTTAAAATCCTTTGCAATCCTTTCAAATTTTTTAAATCTATTAAAAATTCCTGGAAATCTTTTAAAATATCTTAAAATATTTCAAAACCTTTCAAATTTTTTGAAATACATTGAAGCTTTTTAAAGCTCTTTAAAATTCCTTGGAATTTATAAAAATACCCTTAAATCTTAAACAACCAGAAAATAAGAATTTCCAGCAAAAAAATTAATTTTCAACAAAATAGTTAAATGTACAACCAAAGAGATAAAGCTTCATTAAAAAAAAAAATTTCAACAGAATAGTTCAAATAAAAATATGAATCTTCAACAAAAAAATAATTTCTTAACAAAGTGGTTTAAAAAAAATAAAAAAAATGAATAGTTGACTCATCAAGTAACGAAGATTAATTTTCAACCAAACAGTTGCATTTGTATCCAAAAAAATGAAATTTCTACTAAAACAGATGAATTTTTAAATGAAAAAAAAAAAATTATAAAAAAAAAAGATTTGAATTTTTATCTAAAAAAGATTTCAGTTTGAATTTTCAACATCAATATATGAGTTTTAAATAAGAAGTAAATTTTCGACGAAGTTACTTGAATTTTCAACCCAAAAAGACGAATTTTGAACAAAACAGTTGAATTTTCAACCAAAAAGGATGACTTTTTAACAAAATTATTGAATTTTCAATCAAACAGTTGCATTTTCATCCAAGAAAGATTAAATTTCTACTAAAACAGATGCATTTTTTAAATCAAAAAGACAAATATTTAAAAAAGTAGTTGAATTTTTACCCAAAAAATATTTAAATTGATTTTTCAACATAAAATGTGAATTTTTCCCAAAAGGTAAATTTTCTACGAAATAGTTGAATTTTCAACAGAACAGTAGATTTTTGGACCAAAAAGGATGACCTTTTAACAAAATTATTAAATTAAAAAAAACAGTTGCATTAATATCCAAGAAAGATGACATTTCTACTCAGATAGATGAATTTTTAAATAAAAAAGATTTAAAAAAATTAGTCCAATTTTCATCCAAAAAAGATTTTAGTTGATTTTTCAACAAAACAGTTGAATTCTTGACCAAAAAGGATGACTTTTTAAGAAAATTATTGAATTTTCAAACAAATAGTTGCATTCTTATCCAAGAAAGATGAAATTTCTACTGAAGCAGATGAATTTTTAAAGAAAATTTTCAAATTTATTCTACTTGACAGTCATTTAAAGTTATAGAAATTCCCTGACTTTCGCAAGATTTTTTTTTAAATCCCTGACTGTTTTAAAAATTTTTGTTTTTAGACGACATCCGAATTTTCAAACCAAAAAGTTGAATTTTTTATTAAAAAAGTTAATTTTTTCTAAAGATGACCTTTCCACCAAAGAAGTTAATTTTTCAACAAAATAGTTTAATTTGTTACAAAAAAAATTAATTTTCGACCAAATGGTTGGATTTTCAAGCCAAAAAGACGAATTTTTTAGAAGACATCCGAATTTTTCTACTCGAAAAGCTGAATTTTTGACAAAAGAATTTAATTTTCAGCAAGCATTTTCAATCAAGAAAGATGACTTTGCTATTGAAAAAGATGAATTTTTAATTCAAATTGACGATTTTTCAACAAAACACTGGAATTTTTTAACAAAAAAGATGACTACTAATATAGTTCAATTTTTAACAAAATAGTTGAATTTTCAATCCAAAAGCACGATTTTTCAACAAAACTGTGTAATTTTTTGATGAAAAAAGATGACAACCAAAATAGTGGCATTTTTAAGAAAATCGTTAAGTTTTTTAACAAAAAAACTAATTTTCAACCAAATAGTTGAATTGTCAAGTCAGAAAGACAAATTTGATAGAAGACAGACGAATTTTGAACTCAAAAAAATTATTTTTCGGTAAAAAAGTTTATTTTTAACCAAGATGAATGCATTTTCAACCAAGAAAGATGAACGTTTCACAAAAAAAGATGACAAACAAAATAGTTAAATTCTCAACAAAATAGTTTAATTTTTCACAAAAGAAAACTAATTTTCAACCAAATAGTTGAATTTTTAAACCAAAAAGACAAATTTTTTTAGAAGAGATTCAAATTTACAACCCGAAAAGCTGAGTTTTTGATAAAAAAGGTAATTTTCAGCCAATATTAGATGCATTTTTAACCAAAAAAGATGACTTTTCTACTAAAAAAGATGAATCTCAATTCAAAAGGACGATTTTTCATCAAAACTGAATTTTTGAACAAAAAAGTTGAATTTTTCACAAAATAGTTAAAATTTTTTACCAAATAAAGTTTTTAACCAAATAGTTGAATTTTCAAGCCAAAAAGACAAATTTTTTACAAGACAGTCGAATTTTCTACCCCAAAAAAAAAAACAGATTTTTCAATAAAAAAAGTTCATTTTTAGGCAAGATAGACGCATTTTCAACCAAGAAACGTGACCTTTCCACCAAAAGGATGACAACCAAAATAGTTAAATTTTCAACTAAATAGTTTTATTTTTTTACGAAAAAAAATAATTTTTAATCTAATAGTTGAATTTTCAAGCCAAAAAGAATGAATTTTTTAGAATTCAGTCGAATTTTCAACCCCAAAAGTTGAATTTCCCATAAAATAGTTCATTTTCAGCCAAGATAGATGCATTTTCAACCAAAAAAGATTACTTTTCTACAAAAAAAATCAATCCAAAAGGACGAATTTTCAACAAAATAGTTAAATTTATTTACCAAACAAACGAATTTTTAACCCATGAAGATGAATTTTCAATCAGGAAAATTAATTTTCTACCGAAAGACGAATTTCTAACCAAAAATTTCAGTTTTTAAGTCACAAAGTCTAATGTTATAGAAAACAATGGGTTTTTAAAATGAAAAAAAAAGAATTTTTAACAAGAAAGTTAATTTTCAAATAAGAAAGATTAATTTTTAATCAGAAAGAATAATTTTCCACCAGAAAACAAATTAAACAGTTAAATTTTCAGTAAAAAAGCTAATTTTCAACGAAATACTTCATGTTCAGTCAAAATAGATACATTTTCAACCAAAAAAGATGACTTTTCTACCCCAAAAAGATGTATTGTTAACCCAAAGGACAAATTTTCAACAAATCAGTAGAATTTTTGACCAAAAAAGATGGAAACCGATTTTTTTTTCAAAACAAAATAGTTTAATTTTTCACTAAATGAACGAATTTTTAACCCACAATGATGAATTTTCTACCAAAATACAAATTTTGAATAAAATACATGAACTTGCTACGAAGTAGTTGAATTTTCAACTAAAACTGAACAGTTTTTAACCAAAAGTGGAACAGTTAAATTTGCAGTAAAAAAATAATATTCAACCAAATAGTTGAATTATTTTCATCCCAAAAAGTTCAATTCGTGATAATATAGTTCATTTTCAGCCAAGATAGATGCATTTTCAACCACGAAAGTTGACTTTTCTACCAAAAAATATGAATTTTCAATTAAAAAAATACAACAAAACACAGTAGAACTTTTTAACAAACAAAAAATGCCTTTAACAATGAAGTTGAAATTTCAACAAAATAATTAAATTTTCAACAAAATAGTTGAATCTTTTTATAAAAAGCGAAATTTTTGAATTACAAAGATGAATTTTCTACCAAAATACGAATTTTTAACCAAATAGTTGAAGTTCGAACTAAAAATGATCAGTTTTGAACCGAAAATGAAAGAGTTAAATTTGCAGGAAAAAAATTAATTTGCAACAAAAACTAAGCCGAATTATCGACCAGGTAAATTCAGCGAAACAAGACGAATTTTCAGCAAAATAATTTAATCCGCAAACAAATAGTTGAATTTTTAAAAACAGGATTAATTTTCTACACAGAATTAATTACAGGCAAAGTATATAATCCAGGCATTATATATAATCCTTAGGCATTATATATAATGCCTGGCTATGTCAGGCAAAGTTTTTAACAAAATACACTGGGGATCCCAATTAAGTATCTACCATCTACGTTGTTCCTAGAATAATAGGAAGAATAATAATAATTTAATATTAATTAAATTAATAGTCTTGCTTGTATTCAGTTTGCTCAAAATTCTTTGCAAGTTTTCGATTGACTCTGTCATAACAACCTCATAATCTGCGAACGCTAACCCACGTACCCTCACCGTCCCGAGATCCACACCTTCTTCTTCAAGGAGGGCCATTATCAGACACTTCTCCATTAACATATAAAAATAGCCATGCGGACGTAACCGCATCCTTGCCTAACACCTTCTTTCAGGAATTCCCATATTTTTTCCGCGCTTAAATGGAATATCCAGTGTAAGCTAAAAATCTAGCTAAAGAATCTAATACCGTCCCTTTCCTTGATTTGTAGGTTTTTTGTGACCTTTGACCACCCTGCCTTTCTTATTCAGTTAAATAAATATTGAGTTTGTAGTTACAAAATTCCGTTTCAGTCACTCAGATTTAGGGATATATTTGATTTCTGGGGAAAATTCGGTGACAAACAAGATTATAGGACTTGAGGGAGAAATGTGATGTTGGAAGGTGAACAAACTGAGGAAATAGGACTGATGCTGTTGGTCAAGCATTTGAGAACGTGTACATTGTACAAGGTACCGGACACATTACTCACCGTGATTGGACAAATGGGACAGCAATTGCCAGGCTTCGGGGGTTCGGGATTACTGCAGGCTATCGAGCAAATAGTCTCTTTGCAGTTGAGTCTTCCACTGGTATCGCAACTGCACGTTGTGCAAGAATTTGGATTCCAAATTGATCCCTCAGGATGTGTCTCATTGTAGTGATCAACACAAGATGCTCGGCATCGACACACCTGTTCAAATTAACAAAATTAAAAATTAAACATATATGTTTTTTCGTTCCACGTCATGTAGAGTATATAATCCAGGCATTATATATAATCCTCAGGCATTATATATAATGCCTGCACAGAAAAAACTAAGAATAAAATTTGTTGCAGGAAATTTTTTAGAGCGATAAAGTTTTGTTTAGCCAACTTCGCTTCTTTCAAAATACATGTGTTTGTCATGGAAAAACAAAAGAAAGTTTAACCGATATTTGTGTAAAGTTTATCCTTTGAAGTTCATTTTTGTTGCAAAGAATCTTTCGTCGGAAATCGATGTAAAGTTTATCTTCTGTTTTTTTCTGTGTGGCTATGTCAGGCAAAGTATGTAATCGAATACACATAATATATATTGCCTAGGCATTATATATAATCCCCAGGCATTATACATAATGCCTGGATATGTCAGGCAAAGTATGTAATCGAATACATATTATATACATAAATATAAATATATATATATATATAAATATATATATATATAAATATATATAAATATATATTTTTTTCGATTTCTTTCTTTGTCTGTCTTTTTCTGTCATTTGCCTTGGCATTATATATGAGCACCTCAGAGCAAAAGGAAGACTCCGCAGAGTCGAGAGGAAAAACGAGACAATTATCGTTGCGCTGTCTTACTCTTCAGGCATTCTGCGTAAGAGTTTCTCTTTCTAACGATACTTGTCTCGTTTTTCCTCACGGCTCTGCGGAGTCTTTATTTTGCTCTGACGTGCTCATATAATGCCTGGCTATGTCAGGCAAAGTATGTAATCGAACACATATTATGTATGTATATTACCTAGGCATTATATATAACCCCTAGGCATTATATATAATGCCTGGCTATGTCAGGCAAATTATGTAATCGAATATATATATATATATATATATATATATATTGCCTAGGCATTATATTTAATGCCTGGAAAATGGATATATCAGGCAAAGTATGTAATCGAATACGTATTATATATATTGCCTAGGCATTATATATAGTGCCTGGCTATGTCAGGCAAAGTATGTAATCGAATACATATTATATATATTGCCTAGAAATTATATATAAACCCTAGGCATTATATATATAATGCCTGGCTATGTCAGGAAAAGTATGTAATAGAATACATATTATATATATATATATATATATATATATATATATATATATTGCCGAGGCATTCTATATAATCCCTAGGCATTTTATATCATGCCCGCTACGAGATAGGTAAAGTATATAATCTTGATTTTGAATATAATGATATATAATGATATAATATATATAATGATATAATGATGCAATTGAAGGAGGGCATGATAAATTTACGGTCACTTATAGAATTCAATACACGCTTACTCGCTATTTATTAAAAACACGGCATACTGGAATCACATTTTGATTGAAACTGAACTTTTTTTGTGACACATAAGCACTTATTGGTTCCATACTTTGTTTTGCAGGAATATTAAAAAAAAAACCTTGTACCGTTGAAAAATAATAAATAGTATCAGCAATTTTTTATTTAAAATTTTCATCCGATTTTGACGTTTCTTTTTAAATAGAAGCTTATTAAATTTTAAAGAGATTCGTGACAGACGATTTTTTAAAAATTATTTAAACCATTTTTTATTTAAGAACAAAATTTTTTTTTTTTAAATATTCAAAAGTCTCATTTCTTAAAGATTTTCGAATTAATAGAAAAAGGTCTTAAGTCAGTGCAAGAATAGGGTGGTCCAAATTTATACCTGTACGTCTTGACAAACTGGGCGGAGAACGTCTGGAAAAGTCCTGTTTGGCTGTCGGCTTTGTATGACAGCTTTGAGTTTAATTAAATACGAATTTAAAACTAATTTGGATTGAATTGCAAATTTAAATTTAACTCAATTATCATTGGAATAATATATATTCATTACCTGTGTTAGGTCTGACGTTACTTACAAGACCCGGACAATTTGTGAAATGAGCAATTCCATGTCAAATCATGAAGTTTAACACGGATTTCCCATAAGAAAGAAAGACATTTTCGCAAATTTTATTCAGAATAGTTAATATTAGGCAAATCAAAATGAAATTTCACATTTTTCTTCACAATTAGCTATAAAATATAAATATAAACTTATTTTTCAAATATCACCCCCATGAGTCTGTTTTGAAGGGTACCAAAAAAACCTTGTGAGTAAAAAATTTGGTTTTGCAAGTTTTTGGCGCTAATTGTGACTTTTTTGCATTTTTTAAAAACAAATGATTCATAGTACTACTTTTTATTGATAATTATGTCTTTATATACATTATTTAAACAATTTATTATTGTTCTTAGCAATTTTCCTCGCAAATTTCCCTTAGTATAGAGTAATAAAGTCGCGGTTTTTTCCGAATTATTCAATTTATTATCAAGTGTTCAGTTCGAGCAAACTAATAATAAATTAAAATTCACGAACATAATTGTTTAAACAAATTACTATTGTTTATAACTATATTTTTTAATAATGATAGAGTTAGTTGCGGGTTTTTTCTGAAATTTTTAACTTTTTGTTCACTTTTCACATTTGCATTAATTATTACCTCACTGTAAGTACAAAATGAACTATAAGTTAAAAATTTCAGAAGAAAACCGTAACTTGAAAAAAAGTTTTTAGCAAAATAGTTAAATTTCAAATTAATTATATGAATTTTGAACTAAAATAGTTAATTCTCCGCTTAAAATATAATTAATAAAACAAAAAATTTCAACAAAATAGTTAAATTTTCAATGAAAGAAGACTTTTCAACAATAAAAACAATATATTTCAACTTTCAACCAAGTAGTTAAATTTTTAACCAAAAATATTACTTTTCTGCTCAAAAGACGAATTTTCAACAAAATACATGAATTTTCAATAAAATACTTGAATTTTAATATATAGAAGATACATTTTCAACAAAATAGTTAAATTTTCAATCAACAACATTATTTTCAACAGAAAAAAATGAATTTTCCACAAAATAGTTGAATGTTTAACCTAAGAGAAGAATCTGCAACTAAAATAGTAATTATTCAAGAACAAAAATGAATTATCAACAGGAGTTTAACTTATTTAAACTAAGTAATTAAATTTTCTACCAAAAAGGCAAATTTTTCAACCCAATAGTTGCATCATTAATTTAAAAAATAAACAACAAAGTAGTTATGTTTTTAACAAAATACATAAATTTTAACCAAAAAAGATTTTAATTTTAAACTAAAAACAGTTGAGTTCCACCAAAACCGACAAATTTACATCAAAATAGTTGAATCCTCAACCAAAATAGAATAATTTCCAGCCAAAAACTTGCATTAATAATCAAGAAAGATAAAATTTCTACCAAAAGAGATGAATTTTAAACTAAAAAGACAAATGTTTAACCTAATAAATGAATTTTCAACTAAAAAGATTTATTATCAATTAGAATAGTTAAATTTCCAGTTGAAAAACAAATTTTTACCGAATTATTGAAGTTTTAAAGTAGTGCATGTATTTTAAAGTCAGACAATGTACATTAAGTAGTTTAGTAAGTATAAGTCAGGCAATGGGTGTCATATAGTATAAATCGTTTCAAGATATAGACATAGCATATGTTTACCATACTCCATTTAAAGTCAGAAATTTGAATAGTATATGCATTTTTAAGTCGGCCAATGTACATTAAGTAGTTCAGTAGGTTAAAGTCAGACACTGGGGGTCAAATAGTATAAATCGTTTTAAGGTATAGGCAGAACATCTGTCAAGTAGTTTAAATCGTTTAAAGTCTGGTTGAAAGACAATATATATATCAAGTAGTACGTACACGTATTTTAAAGGCAGACAAAGTATATCAAGTAGTTCAGTCTGTCAAAGTCAGACAATAAAGTGTCAAATAGTATAAATCGTTTTGAGGTATAGACATAGAATATTTCAAGTAGTATACTCCGTTCAAAATCCGACATGTTATAGTAAGTAGTATATGTATTTTAAATTCAGACAATGTATATTAGGTAGTTCAGTAGGTTAAATTCAGACAATGGGGGTCAAATAGTATACATCGTTTCAAGGTATATGCATAGCATATATCAAGTAGTTTACTCCGTTTAAAGTCAGACGTTTTATACTAAGTAGTGAATGTCTTTTGAAGTTCGACAATGTGTCTTGAGCAATGCAGTAGGATACATTTTTTTTAACAATATATTCAAATTATAACTAAGCTTCACAATAAAATTATTGGGACCGTCTCGATTACTGAACATTTTAGAAAAACAATTCAAATAAGTTAAAAAGATTTAGAAGTTTTTAAAATATTATATTGTGATTTAAATCTTAAGAAGATTTCAAACTTAAAAAAAGTAGATTATTGAAGATTTCGAAAAAAAATTTCAAAGTTTTTGAACAATTTTGAAAGGTTTCAAAAAAATAAAAAACTTTTCTTGAGATTCCTGGGAAAATTCGAAATTATTTTTTCGTTTAAAAAAATTGATTTTAGGAGAATATAAAAAACTATTTTAAAACATTTCAAAAGATTTCTAAAACTGAAAAAACAATCTGGAAGATTTTAAGATAATTTTTTTAATTTTGCAAAATCTTATAAAATTTTAGGGAAACAGAATTATTTCAAACCATAATTATAAGTTTTTGAAAAGATTCGAAAATAATTTAAAAATTCTGAAGAAAATCTGAACTTTTTTTAAGAATTGTGAAAGATTTCAAGGGAATCTAAAAAATTTCTTCAGATTACTGGGAAAATTACAAATGATTTTTTTACTTTGGAAAATGAATTTTGAGAATAAAATGAAAAACCCTTGAAATGATTTTCTCAACTTTCGAAAGAGTGCAGAAAATTTTAAAACAAAATTATGCAATCTTGCAAGATAATGAAGTTAAAAAAAATTCGACTAAGTTTTAGAGATATTTAACAGTTTTGCGAAGATTCAAAAATAATTTTAAACTTGTAAAGATTTCAAAATTTAACAAATGTAAATTTTTGAAGATTTCGAAATAAAGGTTTGAAGCTTTTTAAGGGTTTTGAATGTTTTTAAGATAATAAGAAAATTTCTTAAGATTCCTGGGGAAATTTTAAATGATTCTTTTTTTGAAAAATTGATTTAAAGACAATTTTAAAAAAGATTTTAAAACATTTCAAAAGATTTCCATAATTTAAAAAAAAAGACTAGTGAAGATTTCGAGGCAATTTTTTTTATTTTGCACAATTTGAAAAAAAAATGAAGGACAAATTCGAATCACTTTTAAAAGATATTCATAAGTTTTAAAAGTTTTGAGAAGATTCAGAAATAATGTAATATTTGAAAAGATTTTAAATAATTAAGAAAAAAATTTAATTTTTTGAATATTTCGAAAAAAGATTTTGAAGTTTTCGAAGAATTTTGAAAGGTTTCAAAAAAATGAAAAACTTTTCTTAAGATTTCTAGGAAAATTTTAAATAATTTTTTATTTTGAAAAATTAATTTTGTAAGAAAATTTAGTCTGTTTTGAGTGAGGATTCAACTTTTTTGTTAAAAATTATAATCTCTTTCAGTTGGAATATCAACTAATACATTTTTCGTTAAATATTTATCTTATTTTACTTAAAGTTTAACTACTTGCTTAAAATTTTAACTACGGTGTTAAAAAATTCACTTTTTGGGTTAAAAAAATCACATTTTAGTTAAAAATTTACCTCTTTTGGTTAAAAATGTCAATGTTTTGTTGAAAATTCGTCTTTTTCGAGAGAAAATTTATCTTTTCGTCTGAAATTCATATTTTTGGATAAAAATTCAAATTTTTTGGTAGAAAATGCAAGTGCTTGGTTAAAAGTTGAATTACTTTGTTAAAAATTAATTTCTTGGTTGAAGATTGATTTTTTAAGTTGAATATTCATCCCATTGGTTGAAAATGTAACTATTTTATTGAAAATTTGTCTTTACGTATGAAAAGAATCTTGGTAGAAAATTCATTTATTTAGTTGGAAATTTCACTGATTGTTTTAAAATTAACTTTTTTGTTGAATATTCGTCTTTTTGGTAGAAAACTGATCTTCTTGGTAAAGAATTCATCTATTTGGTTGAAAATTCAACTATTTGGTTTAAAATAAACTACTTTGTTAACATTTCATCTCTTTTGGATGAGTTCAATTATTATTGATAGAAAATTAAAATCGTTTTTGGTTTATATAATAATTTTCAATTGCACTTTTCTTTAAGAATTCATCTTTTTTGGTTAAAAGTACAACTATTCGGTTGAAAATTAACCCTTTTGTTGAAATATTGATTTTAAATATCTGAAATCTTTTAAAAATCTTTTTGAATTTTTAAAGAATCTTTGGAAAATCATATTTATATTACCTTAAAAACAATTGATTATTCTAGTACTATAGATCGTTTTACGATAGATATAACATATGTTAAATAGTACAAATCGTTTTACGATATATATAACGGATGTCAAGTAGTAATAATAGTTTATAGCCAGCCAGTGTATATCAAGTAGTATATATGTACTTTAAAGCCAGTTGATGTATATTAAGTAGTTCAGTATGTTAAAGTCAGACATTGGGTGTCAAATAGTATATAAGTGGTAATCCACAAATCACGTAAGCTATTTTTTTTAAATGTTCAACCCCCCACCCCCTCCACCTATAGAAGATACCGCAAGATTTGTTCTACCCCCCCCCCCCCCCCCCCAATATCTTACTAAGATTTTATAAACTTAGGAACTTAACATATATGTAAATTCCGTTAATTAAATAAACGTCGAACCTTAATGAAATTAGTTTTAGGAATTTTTTAAATTTTTATTATTTTGAGGAAAATTCAACATTTGTCTAAAAAAGTCTTTTTTAGTTGAAAATTCGAATGTTTTGTTGAAAATTCTTTTTTTTGGGTTGAAAATTCTTCCTCATAGATTGAAGATTCATCTTTTGTGGTAGAAAATTTATTCTTTCTGGTGGAAATTCATCTTTCTTGATTGAAAATGAACTGTTTTGGTTAAAATTTAAACTATCCGGTTGAAAATTCATGTATTTTTTTGGAAAATCGAATTTTGGTGGAAAATTAATCTTCTTTGTTGAAAATTCATCGTTTTGGTTGAAATTGTGAATGAAAATTAAACTTTTTTGTTTGAGGAATCATCATTTTAGATCAATTTAACTGTTTTTTATTCAAAAATAAAATACTACTAAATACTTTAATTTAACTTCATTCAATTAAATACATACTACTTGATTGAAATTTGAACAACTTTTGTAAACATTCAATTTTTTGGTTGAAAATTCATCATTTTCGTTGAAATTTCATTTGTTTGGTTGAAATTTAAGTGATTTCTTAAAAATTCATTTTTCTGTTGTCTAGGCGAATTGATAAATACAAATTGGTGAATTGACAAAGTAACTAATTATAAAAAAATGTGAAAAAAGTAAGAAAACATAATTATTTTCCTTAAAAGCAATTTTACAAATTTTCCATTAATTATCCTCACCGAGCGAGTCACGCCTACTCCCAAAGGGAAATAGCTTAATGGTATAATAATAATGATAATAATATTAATAATAAAAGGGAATAATTTTATATCTATAAAAATTAATTTTTTTCTTCAAACTTTCATGCATATAGCCCCTAAATTTGTTCGAATCCACAAAAAAGAAATGCGTCTTTTTTTTAGAAAAAAAATATATTTAGAGGTTCCGCAAGTCCCATAAAGTTCAACACGTATTTTGCATGATAAAAAAAAGATGTTTTTGTCAATTTTATTTAGAATCGTCAATATTAGGTGAATCGAGTTGAAGCTCGACGTTTTTCTTTAAAATTAGCCATAGAAAACGAACCAAAAATTACTTTTAAAATAACATTCCCATAAGTCTGTTTTATAGGGTCCCAAAAAACCCCATAATTGAAAAATTGAGTGTCGGAAGTTTTTGGCGATAATAATTTTGTTTTTAATATCAATATTAATTTAAACAAAAAGGCTCTCAGTAACTACTTCACGGAAAATTTACATTTGATATGATCCAGTAGCAAATTTGAAAAATATTTCAAATATCTGTTTTATTTTAGAAAAATACATTCACAAAAAGGAAAGAAATTGTTTAAAAAATTATTCTCTCTAATGTTTCTTCATTATTTGTTCATAAATAAAAAGCGAAAGCAAAGTTAAAAATTTAACAAAAAACTGCAAATTTCTAGCAATTGTCTAAAAGAAGATAGTTATAAACAATAACAATTTTTTAAAACAATTATTTGTGCTAAATTCAATTAATTATTAAGCCACTTCAAGTGGAAAATAGGCAAATAGTTCAAATTTAAAAAAAACCGCATTGCGTTTGAAAAATTGACAAAATGTTAAAAATTCCAGAAAAAACCGCAACTTTCTAACATCATTCAAGGAGAATATTATTAATAATGATAGTAAATTGTTTAAAAAATTATTTCTGTCAACTTGAATGAACTATTTCCTCACTCTAGTTGAAAAGTGGCCAAAGAGTGGAAAATTTTAGAAGAAACTGCAACTTTCTAGCATTATTCTGAAAGAATATTATTATAAATAATAATAAATGGTTAACAAAATTATTTATGTTGAATTTAATTGGTTATTGCCTCGCCGTAACTGAAAAGTTGAAACTAAGTTGAAAATTCAGAAAAAACCGCGACTTTCTAAGTATATTCTAAGATAAAATTTTGACAAACAATAATAAATTGTTTAAACTACAGCGCCAAAGCGTCAACTCGATTCACTTGATATTGTCGATTCCGATATGCATAAAAATTGAAAAACCAAAAAAAAACCAATGCATTTTTGGACCAACCTAGTGTCCAGCTTCCAAAATAATTTTTTTTAATCACCCTAATATCCATAAATTGTTCTCAGGTGGGTAAAATTGATTCCCAGTGGTATAAGCCGTTTAATGTCAGGCAACGTCTATCAAGTAGTATACGTAGTGCGAAGTCCGGCATAATCGGTGTCAAGTAGTATAAGTCATTTCAAGTCAGCCATGCATTAAAATCGACAGCGGAATGAAATTTCTGCTTGAAAACATGTCCGTGAAGTTAACACACCAACAATTAAATATCCAACTTTTGTTTAATGGAATTGTTTGGATGTTTGATTTAAAATTTCTGAAATTATAAAAATTATAAAAATTTCTGAATTTTACAAAATGTTCAATTTTCTCAAATTTTTTAATATTTGTGAAATTTTCTGGAATTTGTGAAATATTCAAAATTTGTAAAATTTTCAAACTTACCAAAATTTCTAATATTTCTGAATATAATGAAATGTTAAAAATTTCTAAAATCATTCAAATTTCTGAAATTAATGTTCAAAATTTTTAAATTATAACGATATTTAGATTTCTATAATTATCAAAATTTCTAAAATGTTCCAAATTTTCTAAATTATCAAAATTTCTAAAATTTCTAAAATGTTCCAAATTTACAATATTTTCAACATTTCTAAAATTATAGAATCATCTCAAAGTTTCAAAATTTCGAAATTTACCAAAATTTCTGAAATTTCCAAAATGTCTAAAATATCAAAAATTTTCAAAAATTATCAAAATTGGTAAAATGATCAAAATTTCGAAACTGTTGAACATTTCTAAAATTATAAAAACTTCTCAAATTTTCAAACCTTATATGAAGGAATTTCAGAATCGTTATTTCTATTTCTGTATGAATTTAAACCATTAGAAGTTTAACAATTTTTTAGTAATTTTGAACATTTGATAAATTTTGATAATTTTGTAAATTGCGAAGATTTTAGAAATTTTGATAATTTTAGAAATGTTGAACATCTTAGAAATTTTGATAATTACAAAACTTTTTAAAATTTTTATAAATTTTGGTATTTTATCAATTTTGAAAATTTTAGAAGATTTATAATTTATATTTAAAAAATTTGGAACATTCTACAGATTTTGATAATTTTAGAACTTTACATAACGTTAGAAATTAAAAAATTTTGAACCTTAATTTCAGAAATTGGAATGATTTTAGAAATTTTTAACATTTCATAAAATTCAGAAATTTTGATAAGTTTGAAAGTTTTGAATATTCTACAAATTTTAGAAAATTTTACAAATTTTAGAAAATTTTACAAATTTTAAAAAATTTCACAAATTTTAAAAAATTTGGGAAAATTGAACATTTTGTAAAATTCAGAAATTTTGATAATTTCAGAAAGGACCCCGCACCAAATGTACAGAAAAAAGCCTTATGATAAAAAATTCTAAAAAAAATTTTTTCTTGTATTTTCGAACCTGCAAACTAAAAATTCGAAAGAAAAATGTCAGAAAGATGGGCATTTTTTAGACAAACACTTGTCCAAAGTTTCGATTTTTACATGTATTTTAATGGAAAAATGCTTATTTTAGCCAAATGTTTTTTTTCCTCGAAAACGCTATGATAGATTTGACTAAAACTTTTATGTTTTGACGATCAGGCGTAATGAATCAAAAGATTCATACCCACGAACTAGAAAGATTAACGATTCTTTGGGTTTACAGCATGTTTTTGGGGGTGTTTTTGTACCCTAAACATCCCAGTAACATATGTAAATCATCATTTCTTAGTAAGTAAAATCAATAGAGATTTTTATTCAACTGCTACGGTATGTAACGACTTTCCAATAAGTGGAGTAAGCGTACATAGCAATAATATGTTTTGACCTAATTTTAGGGGATGTTTTACCATCCCTTAAACAATGAGTCTGAAGTTCCTAACGCATTAATCAATAACGAAAAATAATTTTATTTTTAATTGCATGATAGCTGCTATTTTATGACAGAAAATAGTCGCGTATAACCCTAAAAACTTTTTTAAGCACTTTCAACCCCTCATCAGATATAAAACTCACCCAAGCTACCCCTAAATATTTTTAAAATTCAACAAAACCAACCTAATTCAAAAATCCGCCCAGTTTTTGCTAATAATAATTTCAATTGATGCCAAAGGGGCACACATAAAGTCTCAACCCTTCAGCACATGTAAAACTCACCCCAGCCACCCCCGAATATTTTAAAAGTTCAATAAAATCACCATAATTTCAAAGTACACCAGGATTTTTCTGAAAATGTTTTCAGTTGATGCCAAAGTGGCAAAAAAATGTTTCAAAACCTCAGCACCTATAGAACTCACCCCAGTCACCCCTAAATATTTTTAAAATTCAATACAATCATTTTCCATTAAAATACATGTAAAAATTGGAACTTTGATAAGTGCGTATCTGAAAACTGTCCTTTCTTCTTACTTTTTTTAATTTATTGAATTTTTAAAATATTTAAAAATAGTTAAATATTCAGGGGTGACTGGGGTGAGTTCTACATGTTCTGAGGGGTTGTGACATTTTTTTGCCCCATTGGCATCAACTGAAAACATTTTCAGAAAAATCCTGGTGTACTTTGAAATTATGGTGATTTTATTGAACTTTTAAAATATTCGGGGGTGGCTGGGGTGAGTTTTACATGTGCTGAAGGGTTGAGACTTTATGTGTGCCCCTTTGGCATCAATTGAAATTATTATTAGCAAAAACTGGGCGGATTTTTGAATTAGGTTGGTTTTGTTGAATTTTAAAAATATTTAGGGGTAGCTTGGGTGAGTTTTATATCTGATGAGGGGTTGAAAGTGCTTAAAAAAGTTTTTAGGGTTATACGCGACTATTTTCTGTCATAAAATAGCAGCTATCATGCAATTAAAAATAAAATTATTTTTCGTTATTGATTAATGCGTTAGGAACTTCAGACTCATTGTTTAAGGGATGGTAAAACATCCCCTAAAATTAGGTCAAAACATATTATTGCTATGTACGCTTACTCCACTTATTGGAAAGTCGTTACATACCGTAGCAGTTGAATAAAAATCTCTATTGATTTTACTTACTAAGAAATGATGATTTACATATGTTACTGGGATGTTTAGGGTACAAAAACACCCCCAAAAACATGCTGTAAACCCAAAGAATCGTTAATCTTTCTAGTTCGTGGGTATGAATCTTTTGATTCAGTACGCCTGATCGTCAAAATATAAAAGTTTTAGTCAAATCTATCATAGCGTTTTTGAGGAAAAAAAACATTTGGCTAAAATAAGCATTTTTCCATTAAAATACATGTAAAAATCGAAACTTTGGACAAGTGTTTGTCTAAAAACTGTCCATCTTTCTGACATTTTTCTTTCGAATTTTTAGTTTGCAGGTTGGAAAATACAAGAAAAATTTTTTTTTAGAATTTTTTATCATAAGGCTTTTTTCTGTACATTTGGTGCGGGGTCCTTTTGAAAAGTTTAGAAATTTTGCAAATTTGAGACGATTCTATCATTTCAGAAATGTTGACAATATTGTAGATTTGGAACATTTTAGAAATTTTGATAATTTACAAAATTTGGAACATTCTACAGATTTTGATAATTTAAAAAATTTGGAACATTCTACAGATTTTGATAATTTTAGAAATTTACATAACGTTAGAAATTTAAAAATGTTGAACATTAATTTCAGAAATTTGAATGATTTTAGAAATTTTTAACATTTCATGAAATTCAGAAATGTTGATAAGTTTGAAAATTTTGAATATTCCAGAAATTTGGAACATTTTAGAAATTTTGATAATTTCAAAACTTTAAAAAAATGTTAGATGTTTTAGAAATATTGGTAATTTTATAAATTTTGAGAAGTTTTTATAGTTTTAGAAATTTTCAACAGTTTCGAAATTTTGATAATTTTACCAATTTTAATAATTTTTGAAAATTTTAGATATTTCAGAAATTTTTGAAATTTTTATAAATTTCGAAAAGTTTAGAAATTTTGCAAATTTTAGACGATTCTATCATTTTAGAAATGTTGAAAACATTCTAGATTTGGATCATTTTAGAAATTTTGATATTTTAACAAATTTGGAACATTCTACAGATTTTTATAATTTTAGAAATTTACATAACGTTAGAAATTTGAAATTTTTGAACATTAATTTCAGAAATTTGAATGATTTTAGAAATTTTTAACATTTCATAAAATAAAGAAATTCTGATAAGTTTGAAAATTTGGAATGTTTTACAAATTTTATAAAATTTCACAAATTTTAGAAAATTTGGGAAAATTGAACATTTTGTAAAATTCAGAAATTTTGATAATTTTTATAATTTCAGAAATTTTGAACATTTTAGAAATTTTGAACATCTTAGAAATTTTGAAAATTTTGAAAATATACGGAAATTTAGAAGATCCAAAAAATTTCAAAATTTTTGGAAAGTTTCGGTACCACAGTTTTCGCGGTGACACATGATTATATTTAAGGACACGGCTGACCAACGAAGGTCACTACCACTTGAGAAGGCGCCGCTTGCGAGTATGGTGCTAACTGCTTTTTTATTTGTTAACTAACACAATTTCATCGTCCAAACGTCAAAAGTGGGCTTCCAAACGCATCCTAACGACATCCAAACGATTGGTGAAAAAAATGTTTAAAAAAATTAAAATTTGTTCCGTAGCGTGAAGTTAGCACTCCAATTCTGATAACTCAATATCTTTTTGAGTTTTGCCGTCCAAACGAAAAAAATTGGCTTCTAAACGCATTCTAGCGACATCCAAACAATTCCATTAAACAAAAGTTGAATATTTAATTGTGGGTGTGCTAACTTCACGGACATGTTTTCGAGCAGAAATTTCAATCCGCTGTCGATTTTAATAAATGGCTGACTTGAAATGACTTATGCTACTTGACACCAATTATGTCTGGCTTTGCGCTACGTACACTACTTGATAGACGTTGTCTATTCACGAAAATCTTGAAAACAGTATAAATTCGAGCTTTTCTTACCGAGCATCCGCGTTTGTTGACCTTGTATCCAAAAGAGCACTTCTTCTTGCAGCCGCTCATGAGCGGACATCCTGGATGGGGCTTACACTGGCAGAGAGTGCAATCGTTCTCATCCATGAAGAGTCCATTCTCGCAGTGAAGATCACACTTGAGCTCTGGACAGACCGTTTTGTCCTTTTCCATTTCCTTCCTCTCGTGATCTTCTCCAGAATTGGTTGGAATAACAGAGGTGGAATGGGTATTATCCTGGCAGGCACACACAGGACAACCACCCTCATCCTCAACAAGCTCACAATTCAGCCCACAGTGAGACAGCTCTGGGCAAATCTTGTCCGCTGCATTAGCGATGCCTGGAAACTGCAAATAGAAGAGAAAAATGACATCAGGGAGATTTGCATTAGAATTGAGGAAGACGAATCGTATCAGTTTCTGGGTACGCAAAGTACACTATTTATCGTCGAAATTGTTCATATCTTGAGGAAAATCGTGATTCGAATTTCGAAAAGTCGTCGCACAGTGGCTAGAATCAGGAATCAGAGTGGCCGAAAAAAATCATTTGCTCGAGGTATTGAAACAGTCCTCCTGAAATAGTGAGATTCCAATTTCAATGACGTATTTCTAACTCGAGTACGTAAAATTTTTAATCTTTCTGTAAAAAAGAAATTACAAAAAATTTAACATTCATTAATGTAAAATTTTAATATAACATTTTCAGTTAAAATAATTAATTTTCAATCAAGGAAAAGGAAACTTTCAACAAAATAGTTGAATTTTCAAACAAACTGATAAATCTTTGTTTGAAAAATGAATTATCAACACAAGGTATAATAGTTGATATTTCCACCAAAAAATATATTCATTTTCAATAAAAAAACTGCTAAACCAAAAAATACGAATTTTCGACATAAGAGTTGAATTTTTAACCAAGAAAGATTGTTCAATCAACAAAGAAAAAAAATCTTATCCAAAATCTTGTGTTTTAAAATCATAAAGACGAATTTAAAAAAAAAGAGTTGAATTTACAACACAAAAATATGCATTTTCTATCAAAGTAATTGCATTGTTTACTAAAAAAGATCAGTTTTTAATGAAGTAAGTAAATTTTCAACTGAAAAAGATCAATTTAAAAAAAAATTGTTAAATTTTTAACAAAAGAAATTAACTTTTAACTAAAATGATCCATCTACAATCAAAAAAATAAATATGTAATCAAATAGTTGAATTTTCAACCCAGAAGATAAATTTTCTACCAAAAAAGATAAATTTTCAACAAAAAATAAAATGGTTTAATTTTCAATCAGGAAAATAAGTTTTTAAGCAAATAAAATAATTTTTCAACAAAATAGTTAAATTTTCAATAAAAAAACTAATTTTCAACCAAAGAAATGAAATTTTGACCAAAAAGATTAATTTTCTACCAGAAAAGAATAATTTAAAAAAATTTTCTATCAAAAAAGGACATTTTTTTAACAAAATAGATGAATTTTCAACCGAAAAAGTTAAATTGTCAACGAAAAATAAAATAGTTTAATTTTCAGTTGAAGAAATAAGTTTTTAAGTAAATAAACTATATTTTCAACGAAAAATTTAAATTTTTAACCAAACACATAAATCTTCTAACAAAAAGACTAAATGTCTATTAAAAAAAATCGACAAAAACTTAAGTTAAATTTTTAATTAGAAAAGGTAATTTTCAATTTTAAAAAACTAATTTTTTACGAAATAAATGAATTTTCAACCAAAAAGATTCATTTTCGATCAAAAAAGAATAATTTACAACAAAACACATGAGTTTTCAACCAAATATTTCTTTTTTTAATGGAATTTTTAACCTAATATTTGAATTTTCAAGCCAAAAATGAATTAGTTACCAAGAAGATTAACATTCTACCACAAAATACAAAGTTTCAACAAAATACGGAAATTTTCAAAGAAATAAATAAATTTTCAACTGAAGAAGATTGATGCCCAACCAAACATTAAATAGTTAAGTTTTCAGTTAAAAAAATTAATCTTCAATAAAAAATGAAATTTTAAGTCAAAGAAATGAAGTTTGAACCTCAAAGATTAATTTTTTTTACCGAAAAGAGATTAATTTTCAACGAAATACATGAACTTTCAACCAGAAAGGTAAATTAGTTACCAAGAAGATTAATATCCTACCGTTTTGAAACGATTCAAAAGTAATACAAACTTATAAGATATTTTAGGAATTTTTATTTCAAAAAATTTCCTTAAATTTCGAAAAAGGGTAGAAGATTTATGCATGTAAGTATAAATTAAAGGGAATCAAGGAACATTTTAAGTGATTTTTTTAAATTTTCCAGGATTTAAACATTTGAAAAATTTTTAAACGTTCAAAAAATTTTTAAACAAAATGTAGATTTTTCAACATTTTGAAATAAAGTTTTGAAACTGTCTAAGAATTTAGAAATAATAATTTTAAGAGAATATTTAAAATAGATTTCAAAACAATTTTTGATTTATGAATAACAATTGAAAAATTATAAATTTGTAAGTACCTAAAATCAAAATAATTTTACTTCTAATGTAAAAATTCTTCAGTTTAAAAAAATTTAATCTTTCCATTTTTAATGTTTCTAACTTAAAATTGCTTAAAACGATATAATTTTGAAAATCTCTGAATTCGTTGATTTATTTTTCAATTTAGATAATTGAGAATGATAGCGTAGATTTACATGCATCTTTTTTTGAGTCTTTGAATTTCACAATTTATAAGAGTTTAACAATTATTTATATATTGGGCGTTTAAATTTAAAAAATATTAGGCTTTAGGGTCGTTTAGAGTGAAAAATAAATAATTTGATTTTACTTTTTATAAATAAAAATTCAGTCTTTTTGTTAATAATTCATCATTTTAGTTGAAAAATCTTTTTTTTTCAAAATTCAACTATTTTGTTAGCATTTTTTGAAATTATTTTTTCAACTGAAAATTTAACTATTTCCTGTTTGGTTGAACATTTATCTTCTTCAGCTGAAAATTCAACTACTTGGTTGAAAATTCATATACTTTATTAAAAATGATTTTTTTGGTTCAAAATTAGTTTTTTTTTTATTGAAAATTAATTTTCAACTAAAAATTCAACTATATCATGTTTGTTTGCACATTAATCTTCTTCAGTTCAAAATTCAACTACATATATGTTTGAAAATTTCTGTATATTTTTATTGAAAATCAATTTTTTAAACTAAAAATTTAACTTAATTTTTTTCGAAATTTTTTTAAAAAGATATTTAATCTTTTTGGTAGAAAATGCATTTGTTTGGTTGGAAATTTAATTATTTAGCTGTAAATATATTTTATTTGTCTAAAAATTTATTTCTCTAACTAAAAATTAAACTATTCTACTTTTTTGTTGAAAATTGATGTAACACTGACGGCTTTTTAAATATTTTGTTTAGTCACACAAATATTGAAATTACTTACACAAGAAAAGAAGTATTCTCAGTTTGTTTTTAAACTTATATGGATATAAATTTTATAATATTCTTGAGAAAATTAGAAAAGATTTTTGAATATTTCAGATGTGTCAAAAAAGAATCTAGAAGATTAAAAAAACTGTATTTTGCAGGATTTTACTAAAAATTAGAAAAAATTCGAGCCTTCTTAAAAGATATTTAGGACTTTTAGAAGTTTAGAAGAAATACAAATTGCCTTCAAATGTTCCTAGGAATTTTAAGAAAATTTGTTTATTCACTTAAAACCTTTCAAAATTCTTTCAAAGCTTCTAAAGTTTTGGTTTGAAATCTCTAAAAAAATTCTGCATTTTTAAAAATCTTTTACAGTTTAAAATTCTTTTCCAATCTCTTAAAATCTTCTTAAAATCATAATTAGATTCTAAATAAAATTTACAAAAACATCTTTTTTTCTTTAAACCACGAGGCCCCATTCCATGTAGTCCACCGTGGCATTCTCGTCGACGACCCTTTCCCCCTACGGTGCTATGTGGTTTATGGAAGTCCCGTAATTGACAATTCATGTATTTTGTGTTATAATATTTTTTGACTTATTATTGTTTTCAGTAAACATTTTTCTGTTTTCTGGCCATGCGTTTTATTATTTTTTAAACAAATTAATCTTTCTGGCTTAAAAATCGACTATTTGGGTTAAAATTTATTTATTTTGTGTTCTAATATTTTTAGACTCATTATTCTTTTCAGTAGATATTTTTCTGTTTTCTGATCATGCGTTTAATTTTTTTTAAGACGGAAGTGTAAAACTATGTGGCTCGGAATCGGACCCACCTCCACCCCCATGTAGACCAACGTGGCCTTTCGTCGACACCCCCCCCCCTCCCCCTAAAGGGACCTTGTGGTTCATGGAAGGCCCCTTAGGGGGCTTCCATACACCACGCGACCCAATTTTGTCCACTTTTTGAACCCTCCCTCCCCTCATGTAGTCCACCGTGGCATTCTCGTCGACCCCCACCCCTAGGGTGCTACGTGGTTTATGGAAGTCCCGTAATTGACAATTAATGTATTTTGTGTTCTAATATTTTTGGACTTATTATTGTTTTCCGTAAACATTTTTCTGTTTTCTGTCCATGCTTTTTTTCAAACAAATTAATCTTTCTGGTTTAAAAATCAACTATTTGGGTTAACATTTATTTATTTTGTGTTCTAATATTTTTAGGCTTATCATTGTTTTAGTAGATTTTTTTCTGTTTATGATCATGCGTTTAATTTTTTTTTTTAAGACGGAAGTGTAAAACTACGTGGCTCGGAATCGGACCCCCCTCCATCCCCATGTAGTCGAACGTGTCCTTTCGTCGACACCCCCCCTCCCCCTAAAGAGACCTAGTGGTTTATGGAAGGCCCCTTAGGGGGCTTCCATACACCACGCGACCCAGTTTTGTCCACTTTTTGAACCCTCCCTCCCCTCATGTAGTCCACCGTGGCATTCTCGTCGACCCCCACCCCTAGGGTGCTACGTGGTTTATGGAAGTCCCGTAATTGACAATTAATGTATTTTTGTGTTCTAATATTTTTGGACTTATTATTGTTTTCAGTAAACATTTTTCTATTTTCTGGCCATGCGTTTTATTTTTTTAAAATAAATTCATCTTTCTGGTTTATGAATCAACTATTTGGGTTGAATTTTATTTATTTTGTGTTCTAATATTTTTAGAATTATCATTGTTTTCAGTAGATAATTTTCTTTTTTCTGATCATGCGTTTAATTTTTTTTTAAAGACGGAAGTGCAAAACTACGTGGCTCGGAATCGGACCCCACTCCGCCCCCATGTAGACCAACGTGTCCTTTCGTCGACACCCCCCTCCCCCTAAAGAGACCTCGTGGTTTATGGAAGGTCCCTTAGGGGGCTTCCATACACCACGCGACCCAATTTTGTCCACTTTTTGACTCCTCCCTCCCCCCATGTAGTCCACCGTGGCATTCTTGTCGACCACCCTTCCCCCCTAGGGTGCTACGTGGTTTATGGAAGTCCCGTAACTGACAATTAATGTATTTTGTGTTCTAACATTTTTGGACTTATTATTGTTTTCAGTAAACATTTTCTGTTTTCTGTCCATGCGTTTTATTTTTTTAAAACAAATTCATCTTTCTGGTTTAAAAATCAACTATTTGGGTTAACATTTATTTATTTTGTGTTCTAATATTTTTAGACATATTATTGTTTTCAGTAGATATTTTTCTGTTTTATGATCATGCGTTTAATTTTTTTTTAAGACGGAAGTGTTAAACTACGTGGCTCGGAATCGCACCCCCTCCTCCCCCACGTAGACCGACGCGACGTGGCCTTTCGTCGACACTGCTCCCCCCTATCCCCCCTAAAAAGACCTCGTGGTTTATGGAAGGCCCCTTAGGGGGCCTCCATAAATCACGAGGCCCAATTTCGGCCACTTTTGGACACCCCCCCCCCTCATGTAGTACCACGTGGCATACTCGTCGACCTCCCTCCCCTCCTATGGTGCTACGTGGTTTATGGAAGTCCCGTAATTGACAATTCATGTATTTTGTGTTATAATATTTTTTGACTTATTATTGTTTTCAGTCAACATTTTTCTGTTATCTGACCATGCGATTAATTTTTTTTTAAGATGGAAGTGTGAAACTACGTGGCTCGGAATCGGACCCCCCTCTACCCCCATGTAGACCAACGTGGCCTTTCGTCGACACCCCCCTCCCTCCCCATAAAGAGACCTCGTGGTTTATGGAAGGCCCCTTAGGGGGCTTCCATAAACCAGGCGGCCCAATTTTGTCCACTTTTTGACCCCTCCCTCCCCCCATGTTGTCAACCGTTGCATGCTCGCCCCCCCCCCCCCCCCCCTAGGGTGCTACGTGGTTTATTTATTTTGTGTTCTAATATTTTCAGACTTATCATTGTTTTCAGTAGATATTTTTCTTTTTTCTGATCATGCGTTTAATTTTTTTTCAAGACGGACGTGTAAAACTACGTGGCTTGAAATCGACCCCCCTCCACCCCATGTAGATCAACGTGGCCTTCGATGGGGGGGGGGCCCGCCCCCCTAAAGAGATCTCGTGGTTTATGGAAGGCCCCTTATAGGAAATACGTGTTAAGTTTTATGGGGCTTGCGCCACCTCTAAATATAATTTAAAAAAAAATGGATTTAGTTTGTTGTGGATTTGATTAAATTTCCGGGCGAGACGCATGAAAATTAAAAAAAGAATTGGACCACCGTTTGGCCACACTAGCTAATATACTCACAAGGAAGTAGGCCATTATTGAAATTCTAGAAGACAATCTACTTTCACAAAATTTATTCTCAGAGCTGTCTGTCTGTCTGTCTGTGAGCGCGATAACTTTCGAAATAATTTACAGATTGGATTGGGCTTTTAACTACTCTTCAAGTGTCCTAAAATGAAGGTCAAGTTCATGAGCCAGCCATTTTGGATAAAAATTCAAAAAGTGAGCGCATTTTCAAAATTTTTGAGACCACTTTTTTTCAAGACTTGAAGATTTTATGTACGGTTATTAGTAGTACTCAAAAAAACAAACAATTTATTCTTATGACTTTTTTGATGAAAAGAAAATTACCAGAGTTATAGCATTTACAAAATTCCAAGAAAAAAACGAAAATGAACATTTTAAGCCAAACAATGCACGATATGAAAAAATATCAAGGTGAGAAAAACGTTGCATTTTGAACACCCTACAAAATTATCATAACGACTTTTTGAATTTTCTTGAAAAATCTAAAATTCAAATTTTGACCGCACGAAAAATAATAAAAAATCAAAAATTACATTTTGCGGTCAAACTATACAAGATACGAAATAAAAATGAACTGAGAAAAATTCTGTATTCAAAAAAGATCTACAAATTTGTTACAGATCACTTTTTGATAGGACGCGTAATTTTTGTTTCATTCGTAAAAAACTGCATTAAAAACAAGCGACACAATATACAAAAAAAATAAATCCACAAAATTTGTTTACCCCAAAAAGAGCTACAAATTTTTCATCAATAATTTTTTGATAGGACGTGTAGATTATTTTTTAATCGTGAAAAAATGATTTAAATTAAAAATTAAACTTTTGGAAAAAGGGCACAAACTACCATAATATTTTACTAGTTGATCTGGTGTTCGAATCCCAGCTGAGTGAAAGGAGAAGATCTTTTTTTTCTGAATAAATTTAATTTCATAATATTTTATTTAATAAAATTTTTCGCCTAAATTATAATAATAAAGTGTTTACGAAGATACTTAAATTTTCAACCAAAAAGGATGACTTTATAAGAAAATTGTTAAATTTTCAACCAGACAGTTGTATTTTTACCCAATAAAGATGCATTTTCTACTAAAATAGATGCCATTTTAAATTGAGTAGGCAAATTAAAAAAAATAGTTGGATTTTCATCTGAAAAAAATTTCAGTTGATTTTTCAGGACCAAAATATTAATTTTAAACAAAAAGTAAATTTTTTACGAAGATACTTGTTTTTTCAACCCAAAAACACGAATTTTCAACAAAACAGTTGAATTTTCAACCCAAAAGGATGAATTTTTAACAAAATTATTGAATTTTCAACCAAAAAGTTGCAGTTGTATCCAAAAAAGGTGCAATTTTTACTAAAATAGATGAATTTTTGAATTAAAAATACGAATCGTCATAAAATCAGTCAAATTTTCATTCAAAAAAGATTTCAGTTGACCTTTTTAATATCAAAATATGAGTTTTATTCAAAAAGTAAATTTTCTAGGAAAAAGGTTGAATTTTCAACTCAAAGAGGCACATTCTCAACAAAGCAATTGAATTTTCAATCCAAAAGGATGACTTTTTAACAAAATTGTGAAATTTTCAACCAAAAAGTTGCATTTTTGTCAAAGAAAGTTGCAGTTTCTTCAAAAAGCAGATGAAATTTTTATTAAAAAGACAAATTTCCAAAAAAAATAGTTGAATTTTCATCCAAAAAAGATTTCAGTTGACTTTTCAACAGCAAAAAATAAATTTTAAACAAAAAGTGAATTTTCTACGAAACAGTTGAATTTTCAACCAAAAAGGATGACTTTTTACCAAAATTGCTGAATTTTTTAACAAATAATAAAATTTATAACTAAAAAGATAATCTTCAGGAAGAAGCAACTGCAGCAAAAAGAAATAGAAATACAAGGCAAATAAATTACTAACAAGAATATTATACCAGGGTTACCGCAAAACTTTATTTTAAAAATTTTCTAATTTTTCCCTCCACAATTTTTTATTTTCCCTGACCATTCATATTTAAAGATCAGAAGATTAAACTTGTAACATTTTTAACCTACAATCTTCGATACATAAAATAAAACAATTTCAAAATAAAATTGAAAACTTTAAAATTTATCCTTCTTGACAGTTATTTAAAGTTATAGAAATTCCCTGACTTTTGCAAGATTATTTTTTTAATTCTCACCAGATTTTTTTGGCACGTCAAGTTAAATTCATATTAACTTTCTGTACCCTTTCCTTAAGCTTTAAAACACAAGATAATAGGTGGCGGCCCTGCGGACTTAACCTCAAAAATCATTAGTGAATACAATGGTGTTCGACAAGGAGAATTTGAGACCCTGCATTCTTTTTTGAATTCTAATTGAAAAAATAATGCAGCTGAAGCGACCGCAATGATTTGGTCAGCTTTAGGAGAATGTGCGGCGACACAAAAAACGTGTAAAAAGTGGTTCCAGAGATTTCACAATAGTGATTTTTGAATTGGAATGCAAAAAGAATGCACTATCTCAAACGCTTCTTGTCGGACGCCATTGTATTCACTAATGATTTTTTAGGTTAAGTCCGCAGGACCGCCACCTATTAGACTGTGTTTTGAAGTTTAAGGTTCGCCCTATAAAACTACGTTAGGACGGGAAATCAATTTAAGTACGGTCCCTCTTTTATTTATTTAATTCCGTTTAGCTTTTAAAGTTTTTACAGTTGAATTATACTTTTTATCTCTCAGGAACCGGTTCTCGTGATCTCGAAAGAAGTACGAGTGAACTTATACGTTTTCGAACTGCAATAGAGCCCGATATCATCGACTGCAAAGAGCTTTTTGCTCGTATTTTCTCCACTGAAGTCGTTCGAGTTTTCTCACGTTTTTAGTCCAAGGCGAATTTCCGCCACTCTTCCATTCATCTTCGTCCTTCCTGGTTTCCGGTTGCTGTTTCAGAAACTCGAACGACAATGGAAAAGTTTACCATGAAAATTCGCACTTCGTTAAATGCAATTTAATGATTAAAATAACCGGCAAGCCAATTATCAAATTCATACAGACATGGTTAGCAGGAAATTGTGATTCGCAGATTGTTTCTGAATTGGTGATAATAGAATGATAATAATTATAATGTGACGTGGAAGGAAGAAACGAGCCTTAGGGCTGAAAATGAGTTTACGAGAAAAAGCGGGTCAAAGTGGAATAATGTCGAACAGGTAGCAAAGAGGCTTTTGAAACAACTAATAAAATAAAATTGAAAAATGCCTGCAAAAAATGTCAGGAAAAACTGTCTAATTGCGCGGTAGGGTATCGATTTCCAGAACTCGAATTTGCCAGAATGAAATTTTTAAGAACGATAATTTCAGAGCGTGTAACTGCGGGCAGACAATTTATGAATACAAGAGCGGTGTTTCTTTGTTAAATAACGCAAAGGTCGGTAAAGAGAGGTGGTTTCTTTACATAACAAAGCAACAGATGGCGATAAGCGTATATTATTACTGAGGATGCCAAATGAAACCCCCAAACAGAACTTTGTTTTGAATATTTATTTAAATACTGGATACAATTTATTAATGAAAAGTTATTGTTGAAATGATTTGGAAATTGTTTTTTTGTCGAAAATTGTGTTTCTAGGTGTCAAAAATACCTCTTCCTCCAGGAAGTTACGGTCCAAATAAAAATTTAATACACTTCACTGGATGTTTGATGATCTCATACCATTAGGTCATCCTGGTAGTCCAGGTATTAAAAGTACATCTTCCCCGAGGAAGTTTGGTTAAGAACTGAAATGTAAGATACCCGGATGACTTTGTGAAGGACTCTTCGTACGAATGATTATTTCTGGTAGTCCGGGTATTAAAAATACATCTTCCCCGACGAAGTTAGGTTATAAGACTAAGAATTTAACATGCCCGGATGATTTTAAAAAGGTCTCGTTGTACTAAAAATTAATCCTGGTTGTCCAGGTATTGAAAATATATATTCTACGAGGAAGTTTGGTTGCAAACTGAAATGTAAGATACCCGGATTACTTTATGAAGGACTGTCAATTAATTCTGTTAGTCCGGGTATTGGAAATACATCTTTCCCGAGGAAATTTGTTTAGGAATTAAAGTCTAAGATACCCGGATGCTTTTCTGATAGTCTCGTCGTACTAAAAGTTAATCCTGGTTATCCAGGTATTAAAAATACATCTTCCCCGAGAAAGTTTGCTTAACAATTTAAATCTGAGATACCCGGATGCTTTAAACTTCTTCGGTGAAGATGTTCGTTTGATACTTGGACTACCAGGATTAATTTTTAGTACGACGAGACCCTTATAAATGCATCCAGGTATCTTACATTTCAATTCTTAATCAAACTTTCTAGGGGAAGATGTACTTTTAATACCCGGACAACCAGGATTAATTTTTAGTGCGACGAGACTCTTTCAAAAGCATCTGGGTATCTTAGATTTCAATTCTTAGCCAAACTTCGTAGAGGAAGATGTATTTTTATTTCCCGGACAACGAGGATTAATTTTTAGTACGAGACCCTTATAAAACCATCCGGGTATCTCAGATTTCAATTCATAACCAAACTTCGTCGGGTAAGATATATTTTTAGTGACTAGACAACCAGGATTAATTTTCAGTACGACGAAATCATCCGCGTATGTTAAGTTCCTAGTCTTAACCAAACTTCCTAGGGGAAGATGTATTTTTAATTCCTGGACAACCAGGACTGATTTTTAGTACGACGAGACCCTCATAAATGCATCCGGGTATCTTACATTTCAATTCTTGATAAAGCTTTCTAGGGGAAGATGTACTTTTAATACCCGGACAACCAGGATTAGTTTTTAGTGCGAGGAGACTCTTTTAAAAGCATCTGGGTATCTCAGATTTCAATTCATAACTAAACTTCGTCGAGGAAGATGTATTTTTAATACCTGGAGAACCAGGATTAATTTTTAGTACGAGGAGACTCTTATAAAACCATCGGGGTATCTCAGATTTCAATTCATAACCAAACTTCGTCGGGTAAGATGTATTTTCAATACCTGGACAACCAGGATTAATTTTCAGTACGACGAAATCATCCGGGTATGTTAAGTTCCTACTCTTAAACAAACGTCCTCGGGGAAGATGTATTTTTAATACCTGGACAATCAGGACTGATTTTTAGTACGACGAGACCCTTATAAATGCATCAGGGTATCTTACATTTCAATTCTTAATCAAACTTTCTAGGGGAAGATGTACTTTTAATACCCGGACAACCAGGATTAATTTTTAGTACGACGAGAACCTTATAAAACCATCCGGGTATCTCAGATTTCAATTCATAACCAAACTTCGTCGGGGAAGATGTATTTTTAATACCTGGACAACCATGATTAATTTTCAGTACGACGAAATCATCCGGGTATGTTAGGTTCCTAGTCTTAACCAAACTTCCTCGGGGAAGATGTATTTTCAATACCTGGATAACCAGGACTAATTTTGAGTACGACGAGACCCTTATAAAACCATCCGGGTATCTCAGATTTCAATTCTTAACCAAACTTCGTCGAGGAAGATGTATTTTTAATACCTGGATAATCAGGAATAATTTTTAGTACGACGAGACCTTTTTAAAATCATCCGGGTATGTTACATTTCTAGTCTCAACCAAACTTCCTCGGGGAAGATGTATTTTTAATACCTGGACTACCAGAATTAATTTAGGTACGACGAGACCTTTTTAAAATCATCCTGGTATGTTAAATTCTTAGTCTTAACCAAACCTTCTCGGGGAAGATGTATTTTTACTACCAGAATGAATTATTCGTACGAAAACTCCTTCATAACGTCATCCTGCACGGAGAAAAATGGAAGGTCATTTTAGCCATGCAGATGTGCAGCCAGACTATATTGCAGGGTCAACTATAGGACAGCCCTTGAAGATGGCTAAAGCGACTATCTCTAGAAGGTTAAAACAAGAGGTTCAAATCGATCATCTCACAGTGTCGACTTGGTCATCTAGGACGGTCGACTCAAGCGTCATAGAAAGTCGAACCGATCATGAGAGATGGCGAAACTGATCATTATAAAGGGTCGAATCGCTCATCATAGAAGGTCGATTTGGTCATATCAGATAGTCGACTTGATCTCCTCGAACAGTCGACCTGGCCATCTCAGGGGGTCGATTTGATTATCCTACATTATCTATATTTGTTGTCCTTTTCCTACTTATTCCAGTCTCTCTCTCTCATAAGAGACTGGAAATTATAAAATTAAGTGGAACCTATATAACCTGAAAATTTATATGAAATACATGAATTCTGAAAGCATTTTTTATTCTTTGTGGAGAGTGAGGTGTATGAGACATAATTTGATATGCAAAAACAGTGCACATTCACAATATATTTTTTAGAGCTCGAAAGGCTAAGGACACGGCACGGTGTGACACTGAATTGTAAGATTTCAAATATTGAAGTAAATTCAGAAACCAATATAGTTACTTCCTGCATGCTGAAATTTTTTGCATTTTTTCAGTTTGAAACCACACAATGACAACAAATTGATAGCTGAACGTCCAGTTACGCCTTTATCCTAAATCCCTTGGAAGCATCAAATTTGACGTTGAAAATTCAAAAGAATGATCTTAATTCACTTTCCATCATGTTCTCTCTTATGCACTTCACTCTCCACGCATATTCGAAATATGAAAAAGCAGTTTAAACTTGTTAAAAATATGTTTAAGTTCAATAAACAGCAAATGTGACGCTGAACGGCTCAATGACATTCACTCACTCCGAAGTTGCTCTGAACCATGGTGCTCCCAACTCTCGTATCCATTCACACTGCATCCATCGCGTCGACAACTGGATTTGTTGGGGTTGGCGCGCTTATTTGAAATGATTAAATGTGAAAAGCAATTTTAAACAGCAAGTAATAAGAGTAAAGTTATTAAAAATAATACTTTGCTCAGAAGAAGGACTTGTAAAGTAAAATTTAAATTATCTATTAGATTTTTTCCTTAAAAATAAATGATAAATTTTAAATTTGAAAGGAAGGAATATATTTTTCACCTTAAATATGAATTTACAATAATTCCTAATATTTTTATGCACTCTAAATTTATTGTTTGTTGTGGACATTTGACTTACACATTTATTCATTTAAAAAAAAAACACGCCAACGGAAACTAATCAGGTTGGCCATCCGCGATGGGTCATTTGGTCTTCCGTAGATGGTCGAAATGAGTGAAAACAAGATGATCGTATTGACCATGCCGGAAGGATACTTCGATTACCCCTGATAGTGAGTCTGACCTTATTACAACACTCAGACTGGCCATAAAATAAGAGTCTCTCCGACTATGTCCAAAAAATTCTGAAAAGCTCTTTAGACCATCTAGAAGAATGGACTGGCTCTCTAAATTTTGACCGTCTAACTTTGACCATCCATTTTTCTCCGTGTGGTATCTTACATTTCAGTTCCTAAACAAACTTACTCGAGCAAGATGTATTTTTAACACCTAGAAACAGAACTTTCGAAAACCACAATTTCAAAATCATTTTAACAATAACTTTTCATTAATAAATTGTATCCAGTATTTAAATAAATATTTAAAACAAAGTTCTCTTTGGGGTTTCATTTGGCATCCTCAGTAATAATATACGCTTATCGCCATCTGTTGCTTCATTATGTAAAGAAACCACCTCCCTTTACCGACCTTTGCGCTATTTCACAAAGAAACACCGCTCTTGTATTCATAAATTGTCTGCCCGCAGTTACACGCTCTGTAATTAGCGTTCTTCTGACAAAATTTCATTCTGGAAAATTCGAATTCTGAAAATCGATACCCTACCTAATTGCGTGCGTGCATCGAGTGCTGATCAACCGAGCTTCGAGATATCACACACTACGCGTGAGAGTGTGGTTCAAGAGACGATCGCGATTCGAATAAAATCACCTCCCAATTTTGAGCTTCAGAAAATTCAATTTTGATCCTGGAGCAATGGGGTTTTTTTCATTACAAGCAGAATTAAGAAATAAAATTGCTTCTCTATCTTATCAATACATTAAAAAACCTCACATAATTTCTGATTCAGATAGAATCATTTCTAAAAATATTGCTGTAACTGAAACCTTTCTCAAAGGACATCTATATCTTTTTATAACACATGGAATTGATTAACAAAATGGAATTGATGTTAAATGATAACAAAACATACGAAAAATTGATTATAACTCTGCTCTTCCTAAACCTAAATCTTTGATTAAAAATGCTATTGATTTGAAACAAAAACTAGATACAATCATTATTCCTTCTGATTACATTATGATTTCTCTTGATGTAACTTCTATCTTTACTAACGTTCCTGTAGATTTGCTTCCTGATAGTATTGAAAAAAGATGGCCTTATATTAAGATAGTTACTACCTTACCTTTAGATAAATTCAAAGAAAGAATAAAATTCCTGATGGATAACACTTATTTTCAATTTAATAATATTTTTTATAGACAAACTTTTGGAACTCCCACGGGTTCTCCTATTTTCAATAATTTACTCGAAATGGTAATCTAAGATTTAGAATCCAAGATTTTCAATAAACTAGATTTTCAAATCCTTTCCTACTTTCGTTATGTAGATGATACGTTTTTAATCATTCCTGAAGACAAAATTGAAATTACTATCAAAACTTTTAACTCAATTCATAAAAGATTAAAATTTACACATGAAATAGAAAATAATAATACTATTAACTTTCTTAATATTAGCATTATCAAAAATGATAATGGTACCATCTCTACTAATTGGTTTCGCAAATCAACATATTCTGGCCGCTTACTTAATTGTCTATCGAAAAATCCATTCCAACAACAAATAGCTATTATAAAGAACCTAGTTGTTTCGGATAATATTGACTTGCGGATAATAAATTTCATAGTGATAGCTTAAAAATAGTAAAATATTATCTTTTCCTGAATAACTTTCTACTAAATATTATTGATAAGCACTATTACTATTCCATACTATGGTAAAATTTCAGAAAATATGAAAAGACATTCGAAAACTTATAAAATTAGCACCACCTATAGTATTAATTCTAAACTTGATAAAATGATTCAACTAGGCAAAGACCAATTAGAAACCTTATAAAAAACTAACATTATTTACCGTTTCTCTTGTAATTGTGGTAAATGTTATATTGGACAAATTAAAAGACCTTCACACATTAGACGTAAAGAACACCAGGATAGTGTTAGATTAAACTACAATAATGTTCTTAACGACCACTTATATAATAATATTAATGATAATATTTCTCATTTTTTCCTTTGGGATGAGATTGAAGTTTTGCATCAAGAGAATCATCCTATTAAAAGAACCTTTTCTGAAATGGTTTTTATTAAAAAAGAATTGAATAACTGTCTCAATAAAATCAATGATCTTGACGATCTTAATGAATCTTAAAATTCTATTCTAGAATTATTTTTATAAAATTTATAATAAATTCCTTACAATAATTTTCTTCTCTTGAATTTCTTACAATATTGAACACAAAAATTAACTTATCTTGCTTGTTTCTACTTCTTAAATAACCGTTTTTAAAACTTCAGCTGTTATATTACTTTTCAAATTTTGGCGCCTTTTTCTTCATTTCTACTGTATGCTAGGTTAGTTGATTTTCCTTGACAGTTACTTTTGGAGTTATCCTTATGGAAGCAGGATGCCTTTCCATCTTGCTCTCATAATAATAAAAAATATTTTTTTTTAATTTATAAATTGTATTTAGTTAACAGTCTGTTATAAATTATTTTAATTTCATTCACCACACAAATTTGTTGAAGTCCTTTTTTAATTGAAATATGGTAACTATAATTCTTTATTCTTTTGAACCTAACCTCTATTTTTATTATGATATTATTATTTGCTAATCAAATTATAATTTCCTTTTACAGAAATTTCATACATTAAATTTTAATCGACATCTGTTGATATATATTTTTAACTTTACTACTGACTTTTTAAATTGATCTCAATCATTGAACTCTACTCCAAAAAGATGACTAGGACTTTCGTAACTATTTCGTAAGTGGGTTATTTAAAACTTTTTTTAAATTGTTCATATAAATATATTAGTGAAATTATTATTACATTTTTTTTTAAATTTATGTAAATTGGTTCCCCTGATCATGGAAATGGTGGTTGACAATTTGACTATTTTGTTAAAAAATCGTTTCATCTTTGGTTGAAAATTAATTTTTTTAAATGACAATTTAACTATTCTATTTTTGGTTGAATATTTATCTTTTTTAGTTGAAAATACTATTTGGTTAAAAACTCATCTTTTTAGTTGAAAGTTCAAGTTTCGTAGAAAATAAAAATATTTGGTTCAATATTGAATTCTTTTCTTGCAAATTCATTTTTTTGTGAATATTTATCTATTAAGTTGCAAATTCTTTTTTTTTTGTTGTAAAAATTGATTTTTTTGGTCCAAAGGTGTGAATATTTCATTTACGGTCAAAAATTGACATTTTTAACGGAAAAAAATATATTTTTTGGTTGAATTTAACTGTTTTTAATTTCAAATTATGTTGAACTCTTTTCTTGCAAATTCATTTTTTTAAATATACATCATTTTATTTGAAAATTCATCTCCTTGGTTGAAAATTTAACTATTTTTTTTTTTAAATTCGTTTTTTTGGGTTGGAATTGATTTTCTTGACTGAAAATGTAACTATTCTATTTCTGGTTGCAGACTGATGTTTTAAATTCAAAATTGGTCTTTCCTGGTTGAAAATTCGTCTCTTTCGGTTAAATTCTACTGTTTCTAATATCAAATTAAAAGATTTCTTGGTTAAAATATTAACTAGTACATATTTCACTAAGAATTAATTTTTTTTTTAAACCAACCATTTGATTCAAAACGGAACTGTTTCGACTTAAAACTGAACTTTTTTGTTGAAAATTCAACTATTTGGTTGAAAATTCATTTATTTAGCTGAATATTTTCAATTTCTAAAACAAAGATTTTTTTGTCCAGATTCTAATCTTAATTTACAGAAGGGCTATTTTGATATTTTTTTATAATTTGATGAAATTTCGTGCAAAAATTATTAATTAATTTTCAGTTTTAAAATAATGTTAAGAAAATATTTAAAAAGAGGTCAAAATATTTCAAAAGATTTTCAAACTTGCTAAAAAAAATCTGAAAGATTTTAAGGCAATTCTTATAATTTTGCAGGATTTGAAAAGATTGTGGGAAAACTTTGAATTATTTCAAAGGATAAATTAGAAATTTTAAAAATATTCAAAAATAATTTTAAACTTGGAAAGGTATCAACAAATTTTTAACGGAATGTAGAATTTCGAAGAATTCGAACACAAAATTTACAAGCTTTTTTAAAAATTTCGTAAGGTTTCAAGAGAATAAAAAAATGAACTTCAAGAGAGAATTGAATACGATCTCTAAACATTTGAAACGCTTTCCTAAAATTTCGAAAAATAATATATAAGATTTTTAAGCAAAACTTGAAAAAAGTCGAGTAGATTTAAGAGATATTTAGAGCTTTTAAAAATATTCAAAAATAATTTTAAACTTAAAATTATTTAAAAAAATTTTAAAGAAAATGTAGATTTTGGAAAATTTTGAACACAAAATTTACAAGCTTTTTAAGAATTTTGAATAGTTTCAAGAGAAAAAAGAATTTTCTTAAGATTCATAGGAAAATTTCAAATGATTTTTTTATTTTGAAAAACTAATTTTTGGAGAATATTTAAAAATACTTTTTTTTTTTAATATTTCTTCCATTTTCAATTAAGACAAGGAATTATTAAAATCAAAATAAACTATTTTCTCTTACTTTTTATTTTTATTTCTAAGCCTGATGCTTCAAATTTTCATTATCATTCAACAAGTTAATTTTCAAACAGAAAAATCAGGAAAGAATTTTTCTTCTTCATTTTTCGAAAATTCAGAAAAATAATTTTTTGAACTCAGAAGTTTTGCTACGTATGAGAGCACCCTGAATCGTAAAATTGTATTTTAAAAAGTTATTAAATAAATATTTATAAAAAATATTAAATGTAAATTGAAAATCTTAATTTTGTACTGTAGATAACATTTTATATTAGGACAATATTGATGGAAATTTAAGTATATTCTATCAGGCATTTCAGGTTGGGAAATCAAAAATGTCTGCAAGCTGAGGGATAAACAATAATACCAATTGCATTGGGATAAAACTTAATTTTTTTTCAAAACTCAGAAAAAAATAGGTTTTCACCATAAGTGTAATTGGAACTTATTCTTTATTTTCTAAAAACTATTCAATTAAATGATAAAATCCATAAAAAAGGTGTAATGATTTTATTATTTAATTAAATAGCTTTCTCGAAATGAAAAATAATATCCAAATACACTTATGGTGAAAAATTGGGAAGACTGAAAAATTTGCGAGACTAAAATTCCTGATTTAGAAAATCCCCCAATTATCGAATTCCCGAATTTAGACAAATGAACAAAATTTTCCATGAATATTATTTATTTAATAACAATACAGTAATCAAATATTTTTATAAAAACAAAATTGTAATTTTTAAAGTTTCTAAAATTACTGCTTAAATCTTGAATAACAATTATTGAAAAAATATATTTTTTTATGAAAATTTTTGGACGACTGAAAAATCTTTAAAAAAAAATTCATAACTCTGTCAAATTTCCGAATTGGGAATTTCCCGAATAATAAAATTTTCGAATATGTAATAAACTTCGCGAACTGGAAAATTCCCGAATTATAAGATATCTGAACTGGAAAATTCCTGAATTATAAAACTCCCGAAAGAATGGAAAAAAAATTGTTTTTCAATCAATATTATTTATTTATTAAAAATACAATCATCAAATATTTGTATAAAAAAAATATTTTTTCCTGATCAAAGTTTCTAAAATTATTGTTTGAATTCAAAATAACAATACTTGAAGACAATTTTCATCCAGAAATATATATTTTTTTCAATTATTGTTATTTCAAAGTTAAACAAAATAATTTTAGAAACTTTAAACATTAAAAATAATTTTTTTCTTTATAAAAATATTTGATTTTCGGGAATTTTGTAGTTCGGATATTTTATAATTTGGCCATTTTCTGTCGAGAATTTTTAAATTCGGTAATATTATAAACTGTTGGGAATTATCCATTTCGGTAATATCGTAACCTGTTCGGAAATTTTTTAATCAGGAATTTTCCAATTCGGGAATTTTATTACATATTCGGAAATTTTATTATTCGGGAATTTAACAGAGTTGGGAATTTTATTTTCCAGGACTTTTCAGTCCTCCAAATTTTTATTTAAAATATTGTTATTTTAAATTCAAACAATAATTTTAGAAACTTCAAACATTAAACATTTTCTTAAATAGAAATATTTGATTATTGTATTCTTAATAAATAAATAAATAATATTCATTTGAAAAAAATTAATTATTTAATTTCGGGAATTTTCTAATTCAGATATCTTATAATTCGGCAACTTTCTGTCGGAAATTTTCAAATTTGGTAATATTATTAACTGCCGGGAATTTTCAAATTCGGTAATATTATTAACTGTTCGGGAATTTTATTAATCGCGAATTTTCCAGCTCGGAAATTTTACAGTGTCGAGAATTTTATTTTCGGGATTTTTCAGTCGGTCCGAAAAATCATTTTTGTCCAAGCTGTAAAAAAAAAACTTTTGGCTGTAAAAACTTTCGCCAGGGTACATGTCTTACTGCAGATTCAAAATCGATTAGTTAATTTCTGCTAGCCTAAGGGCGGCAAATACCTAGATCCGCCACTGAATGTTCCAACTTCAAAATTAATTCGATTCCTATTTTTCGTTTTGTTCCTAACCTACAATACCGACTGTGGCAGAAAGTATCACGATAAAATCCATGGAGAATAGACATAAGGAGCCCAAAGTCCTGTACATTGACTTCACCAAAAACGAGCATTTTTCTGTCGGATGTACAATAACGCATCGAAATGCTAGATCTTCTCGAGCGCGGCGCTAGTGTGGTACGGGTAACGATGGCCGCCGTCATGGTCCGTGTAAATATAACCTGTGATATAACCCTAATCAAAAATACAAAATTCCTAAATGACTAAAACAATTTTTTAAGACATTTAAAGGATATTGAAATGTAAAAACTGTTATATTCACGTGGAAGTCCGATATCAGTTCTGTGATGCGTACAAGATTGAAAACTGATCAGTTATATCCTTATTGTTTTCCACGTTTGTGCAATAAATCTGAAGTACCTACCACGTCCATTGCAGGATCACTTCCATTACATAGAATCACCGATATTTCGAGATAAGTAAAATAAAATTTCTCCGTTTTAATAATAATTTACACATTTCTATTAAAATCACATTGGTAAATAATGTAAGATGTCAACATATACGGCGGCCATTTTTCTCCGTGCAACACTAGCGCCATAACTCGGGCAGTATTGTAACCCTTTTTATACGACAAAAATTTGCTTATTTTCGGTTACATTACTTTGGTCTCCTTATGTCTATTCTCCATGATAAAATCTTTCAAGATCGGTTACCATCTTATGAACTACATAAGCAATGGAGTAATCTTTAAAGATGGTGACGATGGTTGTTGTTATTGTGTCAAGTTCTTCATTTACATTCACGAAAAATCCGTTTTGATTCGTCAGCGAAAAGTCTGATTATTTTTAAAATAACAATTAGGTAAGTAAAAAGTTGTTTTAACTCTGGTGTCCTGATTTATAGCTTTTCACTCTTTGCCGTTTTTCCAGGGCTGCAAAGGACGTAGCAGCCCAGCTAACCTGTTACTACCGTGAAAAGTTCCTAAGTGATCACATGTTATGAGAGGAATTGTTACTTGTATGTCAGCTTCCTAGCGGGTAACGGGATAATCGCCGTAGTTTACTAGGGAGGCTTGTTTGCATGAGTTACCTGCCAAACTAGTAACATGGTGGTAACAGCCGGCAGCGATCTTAAACTTCGTGCGCATGTGCAAGGAATAAGCATTCATTGGCTCCGTGATTTCCCGCATAATTTAAAAGTGCAAACTCAAATAGCTTTGACATTAATTTCCCTTAATCTTTGGCTTGTGCTTATTTTTTGTATAACTTTTATAGGTTTAGAGTAATTGTGAACTCTTATCAATGACAAATCAGTAATGTGACAAGTACTAGTATACGTATAAAATTACAGCATTTGGCCAATTTTCAAGCAAGTTAGAACAATTGTTCGATTTAACTCGACTGTAAAATGTAACTTTCAAATATACGATAAAATTATTTTATAATTAATCTTTTTTTAATAGGCTTTTGTATTAAAGATCTGATGATGAAAAAATGTACTTTTCTGATAAGAGTAAAAGTAATTGCTAATTGCTGATCAGTGTAATTTCTAAAACCCAAAATTTTTAGCCTGAATAATTTAACACTTAACCGGTAAACGTTTTTTTGGCACCTTTAACCGGTAAACCTGGATCGCTCACTTCCAGCGCATTTTTCAATAATTTGCATTGATATGAAAAATCTGAAAAAATTCAGGGACCACAACTGAAGTCTCTACTCAACAAACATGCAAAAGACTTTCAGATAAAAATAAATTATTTAAAAAAATTTTGTAAATAAAGAACAGAGTAACTTAGTCACTTAGTTTTCGCTCGGACATGAATGACCCAGGTTTACGGGTTAGGTGTTAAAATTGAGAGATTCAAAATTCAAATATTGGAGACAAAAACTCCTTCAAAATGGTACGAAAACTAAACATTGCTAATACATACATCTTTAAAATTTGGAAACTGACAAGTTTCTAAGTTAAGCAATATCAACTTTTTTAGTTTAACTGGTTTCAAGATATATTTTTTTTTAATTGAACACATTAATTTTAAATGAGTCGAAATTATATAAAATCAATTTTTTTTATTCAAAAAACATAATAGTTTAACATCTTTTTCTATTCTATGATATTTTACAACTTTTTTAATTAGTGTAATAAAATTTAGTATAATAAGTGTAATTTCTAAAAGCACCAAATTTTGAATATAAATCATTTAAAATCGAATAATTTGAAATTATAATATTGTAGACTAAAAGTACCTTAAAAAATAAAATTGATTTCTAAATGTTCCTAAGCAGTATTAATAAAAGAGAACATTTTTATTGTAAATGGCCTATTAAAATTGGGAAATAATTCTGGTTTTTACATTTTGCTACCTCACTTGTAGCAGCAACCAAAAAATTACTGGTACTGACAATAATATTTCTGGGAAAATTTTAAATGATTTCGGTTTTATCTTGAAAGGTTAAGTTTTTACTTTTGAACATTTAAAATTATGTCGAAAAAGAATCTGGAAAATGATACGATAATTTTTTTAATTTTGCAGAATTTTAACAAATTTGAGGAAAAACAAATTGTTTCAACAGATATTCAGAAGTTTTGAAAAGATTAGAAAAGCATTTACATCTTGAGAATTTTGAAAGCTTTTAAGAGAATACAAAAATTTCTTAAGATTGTTAGCAAAATTTCAAATGATTATTTTCAAAAATTAATTTTCAGAGAATTATATTAAAAGATTTTAAAAGATTTTTAAAAATTTCCAAAATCGTCAAAAAAGCATCTGGAATATTTTAAGGCAATTTGTTTAATTTTGAAAAATTTTAAAAAAGAATCGAATGATTTTAAAACATATTTATGAGGGGCACAAGTTTTAAAAAGCCTTAAAAGTAATTTTAAGTTTGAAAAGACTTTTAAAATTTTTTAACAAAATGTAGATTTAGGAAGATTTTGAAAAAATTAGAAGCTTTTGAAGAATTGTGAAAGGTTTCAAAACTGTACAAAGAACTTTCTTAAGATTCCTCGCAAAATTTGAAATAATTTTTTAATTTTAAAATTAATTTTTAAAGAAAATTTTAACAGATTTCAAAAGGTTTCTAAAAATGTCGAAAAAACTATGGGAATTTTAAGGAAATTTTTTTTAATTTGGGAAGATTTTTCCAAATTGTAAGAAAAATGTGAGTCAGTTTAAAATATAATTAGGAATTTTAGAAGTTCTGAAGAGATTAAAAATATTTTAAAATTTGAAAAGGTTTCTGAAAATTTATAAAATAGTTTTACGTTTCTTTCAAACTTTTAAAAGTCCTAAATATCCTTTGAGCGGACCCGATTTTTTCCAAAAATTTTGTAAAATCCTGTAATAAAAAAAAATGTCATCAAAATTTTCTAGTTGTTTTTCAATACATCTGAAATCTTAAAAAATCGTTTTGAACTTTCTCAAGAATCTTAGAAAAATTACAGTTATATAACTTAAAAACAAACTGATAATATTTACTTCCCCGTTCTCTTTTGCACGGTCAATAAAATTTAAAAACTATTGAATTATAACCTTTAAAATTGAAATTAAATTTTTTTATTTAAACGCTCAATTATTTAAACGTATAAAATGAAAGCTATTAATACTTCTTAATTAACAATATTTTAATGAACTGCATTTATACTGCAAAATAACATTTAACTTTTATAAATTGTACAGTTCTAAGATTCAGATTCAGTTAAAAAAATATAAATTCACGTTATCGTTTTCAAAGCTGTAAATTGAACAATGAATCAATAAATTTGTAAATTTTCTAAATTATATCATTTGAAGCAGTTTTAAAATAGAATCATTAGAGACTTGAAAAATTAAAATCTTATTAACTAAACACTTTTTAAATTCTAGTTCAAATTAGAAAGTACATCATATTTTCAGTAGTTTCAAATAAATATTAATTACTGATTGAATTTCTGTTTAATTCTCATTCATACATAAAAATTTTAATAATGGAAATATTAATATTTTACTTATTTATATTTATTCATATTTATTTATTTTATATATTTATTTTTATTGGAAATATTTTTAAATATTCCCTGTAAATTATTTTTTCCAAATAAAAAATAATTTTTCGAGAAATATCAAAAAAAAAATTTTATTATCTTAAAACCTTCTAAAATACTTAAGAAACTTCAACATTGTATTTCAAAATCCTTTAAAAAACTTTAACATTTTGTTCCAAAATCTTAAAAAATCTACATTTTGTTTTAAAATTTTGAAATCTTTTCAAATTTTAAATTATTCTGGAAATTTTTTTAAAACATCTAAATATCTGTTAAACGGATTCGAATTTTTCCTTAAATATTCAAAAAATCCTACAAAATAAAAATAAATGTATTGAAACCGTCCAGATTCTTTTTTGACAATTTTGGGAATCTTTTGAAGTCTTACGAATTATTTTCTTAAAATTAATTTTTCAAAGTAAAAAATCATTTTCCATTTTCCTAGGAATCTCGAAAAAATTTTGTTTAAACCTTTCAAAATTCTTAAAAAGCTTCTAATTGCTGCATATTGTTATGGATAAAATACGTATTGTAAAGAATATATAATTATGTATATATCTATTATGGAAAACTTTTAGAGGCAGCTTTATATTTTCAACATAATAATATTAATAAGTACACTTACTTTTTATAGAAAGAATTTATTAGAAGATAAATATTGTATTTAATTACATGAAATTTAATATTTAATTTTTATTTACATATAAATTTTGTTTCTAACCTCTAATGTCGTTTCTTTTTCGTAAAGTTTATGTTGAAAAATCTCGCTATTTCGATTATAAAATATGTGTTCATATGTTATTTTACCAATTTGGAAGTCTATAATATTAAATCACTTTCCCGGAAATTATTAATCATTTAATTATGTCCCATTCTAACATTTTTGCAAAAGTATTAATAATTTTTATTTCGAAACGCTGTGTGTTTTGAGGTTAATCAATGATTGCACGTAGTAATAATTACACTTTTTTGTACAGAAAGAATTCATTAGAATACAAATATTTTACTTAATTATTTGAAATCTAATATTTAATTTTTATTTAAAAATACACATTTTGGTTGTAACCTCTAATGTAATTTCTTTTTCGTAATAAGGGTTCAGCTGATGAATCTTGGTATTTCTTTAATGAAAGATATGTTCACATATTATTTCACTTTCCTGGAAATTATTTATTATTTAATTATGTCCCTTTCCAACATTTTTGTAATAGTATTAATAATTAAAATTCCGAAACGTTGTATATTTTGAGGTTAAGCTGTCATGGCACGTTGCGTTTCCAAAAATCATTTTAGTGAGGTTGGGGGGGGGGGGGGG
>CAKNYM010051296.1:72937-92662 GCA_932195095.1 Andricus curvator
CGAAAATTAAACTGATGGCGTCTCCCTTCACGCCTTATTTTCAAAGAATCCTAAATGCATTTTCAAACTCTCCCAAAAACAAAAATATAATATTGCAGTTCAATTAATATAACTATTTTAATATTGCAAGCAGGAGAAAATTTAATATATGTCTATATATAACTCTTTTTCAAACCCAAAGAGCCTATTTGAAGAAAATAATAACGCTTCAGGGAATTTCAAGGATTTTCAAATATTTTAGGATCTTTTTCCGCTCTCCATTAGTAGGAATTTTCAATTGATTTTGATGGTTTCGAAGGAATTTCAAAATTTTTTCAAGAAATCCTCACATTTTAAAGCTTTTCGCAAATTGCCAGGGATTAAAAATTATATTATTACATTGACGCGTCTTTTTCAAAGACTCCTAAATGCATCTTAAATTCTCCCTAAAACTTATAATATTGCAGTTTAATTATTATAACTATTTTAATACTTCAACCAGGAGCAAATTTCATCTAGATCTATATATAACTCTTTTTCAAATTAAAAAAAAAAAAAAAGACTTATTGGCTTCTGTTTTAGAGGTAGGCCAGTATTCGGCTTTGGACACATATTAACTCCTATCAAATACAACGCTGCTGAAGGCTGGTAACCTTCTCAGAATAAATCACCAACCAATTGAGACTCTCGGTTTCCTTTCTCCGTCCTCCCCCCCCCCCCCCACACACACACAGTAACAGAAGTATTGGTGGGACTGACGTTACAGATATACTATCCACCGTACGACGAATAATCACTTAACTTGGACATGATTTCGGCTCGCAAAATAAATTTCGCGCATAAAGGTGTTAGTTGGGTGTACAATCTAAACATGAATAATACAAACAATAAATTAGCCTCGGAATGGACTGAAACTTGGATCGACAAAATGCATACACACGGTAAACGTAAAGGTCGAATTTCAGGCGATGAATGGAGACTGGGTGTCTGGAATGCTAGAGGAGTGAATGACCTTAAAATAAGAGAACTACGAGAAACTATGCATGCAAGGAAACTAGATATTTTATGTGTACCTGAGACGAAGAAAAAGGGTTGCGAAAGTAGAAACATAGAAAATGGGGTGTTGAAAGGTGGTTTTGAAATATGGTCAGGAGTAGGTAGTGAATCAAATCGTAGTCAAGGGATCGGTTTAATTATGAATAAAAAAGCAAGACAGCATCTCAAAGATCATGATTTTGTATCTCCCAGATTGTTGTGGGCTAGAATGAAGGTAGGAATCAGAAGGTTATTTATCATAGCGTGCTACGCCCCAGTTGACAGTGAGCCGCGAGAAGTCAAAGACGCTTTCTGGGACACTTTAAATGACGCAATAAGTACTTGCGATCCAGGTGAAAGAATAATTCTGCTAGGAGATATGAACGGATGGGTCGGCGTTCAACGTCAGGATACAGATACAGAAAGGGTACTAGGTAAATTTGGGGATTCAAGAAAAAATTATAACGGGGAAAAATTAGTTAGCTTATGCCTAGAAAAGGGCCTATTTATTACCAATACTTGGTTTCGACATAAAATGATCCACACGTACACTTGGTGTAAAGGAAATAACCGCAGTGTAATTGACTTCGTTATTGCGGATGAAAGACTAAGAGAACTAGTTGTAGATACAAGAGTCATGAGGGGATCCGAATGCAATACTGTTCATTATCTTTTAATCTCTAAAATAAACTTAGGCCGGGGATGGAAAAGAAAGAGAACAGAAAAAACGAAACAAACTCGAATAAAGATTGAAAATTTACAGAAACCGGAAGTGCGAATAGAGTTTCAAAATAAGTTAAGCGAACGCATAGATAGGGCAACTTGGGAAGCGCTTACGAGCATTAAAGATATAGAGGGCGCGTGGGCTTTATTACGGGATATCATTGTTAAAACTGCAATTGAAGTGTGTGGTACGGCAGTGGTAGGAAGAAAGTCTGGTGATGCATGGTGGAATGATGAAATTCAAGCAGCCCAGCGAGAAAAGAAAAAAGCGCACAAGAGAACATTAAACATGACAGGTCTTAGCGATGAGGAGAGAAATAGACTCAAAAATGATTACAAAGACAAAAAGAGGAAAATGAAACGACTAGTCAAGGAGAGTAAAGAAAAAATCAGAACAGAAGAAGAGAACAAAATACAAAACGGCTTTGGAGGAATAATGAAACTACTATATAAACAGTTGAAGGAAAGTAAAAGTACAGAGTTTGCTAGCATGAGAAACAGCAAAGGTGAAATGCTATATGATATAGACGGGATAGTAGACGCTTTAAAAGACTCTTTTAAAGAACTATTAGGAGGTGAAGATATAGGACAACAAAACTGCGACATAGAACATAATGCATTAGAAAACCCAATTGAAAAAGTCTGTGTCACTGAGGTCCGAGACATAATTAAGAACTTAAAAAACGGTAAGGCTGCTGGCATAGACAGTATTAGTGCTGAAATGCTCAAATACGGTGGCGAGTACATACCTCACAGGTTGTGCGAATTAATAAATTTATGTATCGAGACGGGGAAAGTCCCAGACGATTGGAAAAAAGCGATTATCGTACCAATATACAAAAGAAAGGGAGATGAAAACAACTGCAGTAATTACAGAGGTATCAGCCTACTAAGTACCGTAAGTAAAATATACTCAAAAATACTTATTCGTAGGGTAATGGAAATCACAGAAGAAAAAATATGGGAAGTCCAAAGTGGATTTATGCCAGGAAGATCATGTACAGATCAGATATTTAGCCTAAGACAGATCACAGAAAAAAGCTTGAGAGTAGGAAAGAAAGTTTTCTGTGCATTTATTGACCTAGAAAAAGCATTTGACACGGTAAATAGAAGTACACTTTGGGAAGTTCTTAAAGAATACGGAGTAAATGGAGGGCTCCTGCAAGCAATAAAAACAATATATACAGGTAGTAAAGCGAGCGTAAGGGTAAACGGGAAACTGAGTGACTGGTTCGATATTACGCAAGGCGTGAAACAAGGATGCGTTATGTCCTCGTGGCTATTTATCATATTCATGGATAAGTGTCTAAGAACTGCACTCTTCGACGAAGAAGGTGTAGATCTCCAAACAGTTAAGGTACGTGGGTTAGCTTTCGCAGATGACAAGATTGTTATGGCAGAATCAGTCGAGGACTTGCAAAGAATGTTGAATAAACTTCATACAAGCATGAAGGACATGGGACTCAAAATTAACGTAAATAAAACAAAAATCATGGTGTTTTAGGGAAAGAGTGAGAAAACAATGTGCAACATTGTCCTAAATGATGAGAGATTAGAACAAGTTGACAAGTACGTATATCTAGGTAGTCTATTCACTAGCGACGGAAAAATAGATGGGGAGTTAGATAGGCGCATAAATAAGAGTAAACAGGTTATCGGTAGAGCAGGGTCCATTCTAACAAATAAAAACATATCAAAAAAAGCTAAAATGGCCATACACAATTCTATATTCGTACCGACTGTACTATACGGTAGCGAGACATGGACCTGTCAAGAAAAGGACAGGAGTAAAATTAACGCGATCGGCATGAAACCTCTGCGCATAATATGCGGGAAAACACTAATGGACAAAGTCCGAAACGAGACAATCCTCAAAGAATGTGGTGCAAAAGAGACAATAGTTGACACATGGGAAAGAAATCAGTTAAGATGGTTCGGACATCTTGAAAGAATGAAAGATGAACGACTGACCAAACAAGTGTATAAAGGTAAAGTAAATGGCAGAATGCCCAGAGGTAGACCGCCAAAAGAATGGTTAGAATCTGTAAATGAGACATTAATCCGTAGAGACATAAGAAGCCATAGGAACACAAGAGCTTGCATGAAAAAATGCATGGACGTGAAGGAAGCTAGAGTAGTATGCCAGGACAGAAAAGTGTGGCGACAAATAGTTTGTAAACAGAGTGACAGTAGAATGAATGACGCCTGAAACAAAGATCTTGGATACTAATGGGCCCAAGTGGAGAACCATACATAACAATTCTGTGAGGCTCTTCACTTGGGGTGATCGCTAGAGAGATTGATCAGCAACCTGGGTCGGAGCAGTGTTGCGGAGTAAACGTGTCATTTAAATAAATAACACGAGAATTCCAGATCAATCTAAAATATATATACCTAACACTTATATACCTATCCAACTCATACCTATATTCCTACCTACCTTATACCTATATACCCATATACACACTACTATTCTCCAACCGAGCAAGTCACGCCTACCCCGAAAGGGAAATGGCTTAATGGTATAATAATAATAATAATGTGATTACAATGGCAGGATAATGTTACCTGCTTCGCTTGTAACATGTTATTGCTTTGAGTGGGAAATATATTGTCACTGGGTGGCCATCTGGGAAGTCACTAGTGACTGGTTTTCTGAATCTTGTTACAAACATGTGACTACTCAGACTAGTAACTGTGTTAGCTGGGAGACGACAGCTTTTATTCCAATATAAGATAAACTTTCTCCAAATAGCATGTAATCTTTAACAGCCGAAAATTTTACATGCAACAAAATTAAACTTCAGTTTTTTCTGTCAACGCGTTTTATTGAATATCTCGGTTCTTCTCAAATGCAGCTGTATAGTTTCTTCGTCAGGACGGCAGAGTTGGTTTTTCTCGAAATAAACGAATAAACCGTACTAAAACAAACTTTTTATGCAATAAACCCTTTTTTGATAAAAATGTTAGTATTCTAGTCCTGCACTGCAACCCTCATAACACAGAAAAAACTAAGAATAAAGTTTGTTGCAGGAAATTTTTTAGAGCGATAAAGTTCTGTTCAGCCAACTTCGCGTCTTTCAAAATACATGTGTTTGTCATGGAAAAACAAAAGAAAGTTTAGCCGATATTTGTGTAAAGTTTATTCTCTGACGTTAATTTTTGTGGCAAAGAATCTTTCGTCGGAAATCGATGTAAAGTTTATCTTCTGTTTTTTCTGTGAATGATATGCATAATAAATGAATAATTTGGCAGTTACCTTTGTGTTTACACACTGACAAGTGGGACAATCGTGATCGTCGTTGACGTAACCGTTGTCGCATCGTAATTTGCAGTCTGTAAGCGGTTTGCATTTCACGGTGGCATTATGATGCGTGGGACAGTGAGGACAACATTCTCCAGGTGCTGCTGGCTCGGGTTTCTCGCAGCTTTTGCACATGGTTGCCTGGCAGGAAACGTTACCCTCCTCACAAATGCAGTTCACGCACGACCCTTCCTGCCACCGTTCACCTTCCGAACGCGGAACACCTGAATAGTCCGTGCAACTTGCAAGTCCCTCATCGTCCTCCTCCTCTCTACCCATCCAAGATACAGGTTCTGAAACAGAAACAATTCATCTTCTGTATTATTTTATTTTATCAATTATTTGGTCCTTACATTTTTGGGCCCTACTTCCGGGACTTACAGTTTGGAACATAGTGTTCGAGACCTTATTTTTGGGTCTTATAATTTGGGACTTACTGTTTGGAACTCAAAGTTTGGGTCCTCATTGTTTGGGCCTTACGATTTGGGGTTTACGGTTTGGGACTTACAGTTTGGAACATAGTATTCGGGACCTTATTCTTGGGTCTTGTGTTGTGGGACTGACTGTTTAGAACTCAATGTTTTGGTCCTTATTATTTGGGCCTTGCGATTGGGGCTTTATGGTTTGGGACTTACAGTTTCAAACACAGTGTTCGCAACCTATTTTTTGGACCTCTTGGATGTTAATTTATAAATATATTTTTAATAATGACAATGTGTAGTGTAATATATAATTAAACTTTCGCATTAACATTTCATTTTATCAATTCTTTGAGCGTTATGATTTTCGGAACTTACTTTTGGGACCTTACAGTTTGGAACATGGTGTTCGAGAACTTATTTTTGGTCATATATTTTGGGACTTACTGTTTTGAACTCAAAGTTTGGGTCCTTGTCGTTTGGGCCTTACGATTTGGGCTTTACGGTTTAGAACATACAGCTTGAAACATAGAGTTCAAGACCTTATTCTTGAGTCTGATGTTTTGGGACTTACTGTTTGGAACTCAAAATTTGGGTCCTTATTATTTGGGCCTTACGATTTGGCCTTCACGGTTTGGGACTTACAATTTGGAACATAGTGTTTGTCACCTTATTTTTGGATCTCTTACATGTTAGTTTATATATTTATTATTTTTTCAAATGGCAAATGTGTAGTATAATATATGATGAAACATTTCATTTTATCAATTATTCGGGCCTTATGATTTTTGGGTCCTACTTTTGGGCCTTACGGTTTGGAACACAGTGTTCGAGACCTTATTCTTGGGTCTTATATATTACTTGCAGTTTTTTTAAATACAAATTGTTTCTAATACATGAAGTATTAGATTATATTGATAACTAGATGTCTAAATAATTTGTTTAAACAATTTATTATTGTTTAGAGCAATTTTCTCACAGAATAGAGTTAAAAAGTCGCGGTTTTTTTCGAATTTTTCAACTAGATCTCAACTTTTTGGTTAGAGCGATGCAATTATCAATTAAATTCAACAAGAATAATTATTTAAACAATGTATTGATATTTATAACAATATTCGCTTCAAATAATGCTAGAAAGTTGCAGTTTTTTCTAAAATTTCCCACTTTTCAATTTCATTAATGAAAATTTACAAACCTTATAGTATAAACAAATTATTATTCATAAACCTATTATCTTTGAATAATGCCAAAAAGTTGCGTTTTTATGAAATATTCAACTTTTTGTCCACTTTTCACTTAGAGCGAGGTACTAGTTAATGCAAGTTAACAAAAGTAATTGTTTAAACAATTTATTATTATTTTTAAAAATATTCTCTATGAATAATAATATAAAGTTGCGGGCTTTCCTTAAATTTTCCAATTTTTTTCAACTTGTCACTTAGAGCGAAGTAATAATTAATGCAATTTAACAAAAATTATTATTGCTTAAAAACTTATTTCTCTAACTGAAAATCAAACTATTCTATTTTTTGTTAAAAGTTTATCTTTTTTAGTTGAAAATTCATCTATTTTGTTACAAATTTGTATTCTTTGTGAGAAAATGAACCTTTTTAGTTGAAAACTTAACCATTAGGTTGAAAATTCCACTAAACATTAAAATATTTGGTTGAAAATTCCTGTAATTTGTTCAAATATATTCTTCGTTGGCAGAAAATTAATCTTTTTGGTCGAAATTTCATTTCTTTGGTTGAAAATTAACTTTTCAACTAAAAATTTAAGTACCCCATTTTTCTTCGAAATTTTTTTTTGATAGACATTTAATCTTTTTTGTTGAAAATTAATTTTTGTACTAAAAATGTAGCTATTCTATTTTTGCTAGAAAATTGATCTTTTTTAGGTGAAAATTCACTTCTTTTTTGAAAATGCCTACTTTTGTGTTGTAAATTCAAGTTTAAAAAAAATTTCTTTTTCGTCTTTATGACTTGAAAACTCAACATTTTGGATGAGATTTTTTTTCTTCATTGATTGAATAATTTCCTGGTTGAGAATTCAACTCTTTTGTTGAATATTCTTATTTTTGTTTTATTTTAACAGTTTTTTATTGAAAATTAAAATATTTTTTGGTGAAAATATCAACTATTACACTTTTTGTTAAAAAAATCCATTTTTTAAACAAAGATTCATTAGTTTGGTTGAAAATTTAACTATTTCGTTGAAATATCCATTTTCCCAGGTTGAAAATTAATTTTTTTAACAAAAAATTTAATGATAAAACTTTAAATTAATGAATCGTACATTTTCTTCAGTTTTATTATGCACACAAATGTGACATTCTTTGTTAGCCGGAGTGGAAATAGAATATAAAAATTTTTTAACCACAAAATTTTAGAAAAATCGTGAATGCTCTTCTTGTTCCTTAATCTGCATGATATGCCTAATTTTTACAATTTTTTCAGATTGTTTAATTGAGTTTATACAAGAGAAATTTAATTTTTAGTGGAGACCTGAAAATGAAGAAAAATCTAGAAGCTTTAAAATTATAAATATTTTTTTTCAGCATAGAAAAACTTTCTTATGTTCAAAATGTACTTTAAAAAAAAGCGATATCAGATCGTTAAAAATAATGATTTGCTGAATTTTTTTAATTGACTCGTCATTTTTAACGATCTGATCTTCTCAATTTTTTTGTAAGCACATTTGTCACACGAGAAAGCTGAAAAAAAATTATTGATAATTTTTAGAGCTTCTAAATTTTATAAATTTTATAAACTCAAATTAAGGGACCCAAAAGGAAACTTTTCAGTGCACAAAATTTCTGCAATTGCAATTTTTTTGTTAAAACATGTACTTTTTTGTAAAAAAATGTACAAAAGTCAACGAAAAAGACACTTAAATACAAATAGCTAATTTTTTCTTGTACTTTTTGCTTTGTTGTAAAAATCTACAAGGTATTACAGAAAACTAGAGGATTTTACATTTTTTTAATTTGGGTGTTTGACGTCATAAAAACACTTTTAATTTTACATAAACTATTGTAGAAAATTACAAATCTTTGCAATAAAATACAAGATTTCACAAAAGTTGAAATATTGGGAAACGCAGATTTAAAAGATAAATATAAAAAAATTTAAAAAGATTTTAAAGTTAAAAGTAGAAATTTTTCAATTTGAAATTCTCAGTAGTTAAACAAATGTAAACGTTCGAGTGAAACTTTATAAACTATTCTTAATTTTAAAATAATTTCAAAAATTAAACGCTCTTATTCAATTCCAAACCTTATTCAAATATTGTTTCAATCTAAAATATTCCACTTTTAAACCATTTAATTTCAAAATTTTTAATTAAGGAAGACATTTTTTTGAATATTTAGGAATATTTCACTTTTTATTAAAAATGAGCAATTATAAATCAAATATTAAAAACTAACAATTTTAAACTGAATTATTCGAAATAGAAATACTTGAATCGTTCATATTCCAGAGTATTGAATTAAAACTTTGAACGTTACAATTTTAATTGTTCTATTTAACAAATTTTTAATATGTAAGTGAAATTATTGAATTTTGATGTGTAAATAAGAATTGAACAATTATCAATTTGGAAAACATTTGAGTTAGTTTAAAAGATATTTCAGCATTTTGAAAGGTTTTAAATAAATAAGAAATTCTATCCAAATTCCTAGAAAAACTAACAATAATTTTTTGTTTGAAAAATTAATTAAAAAAGAATATATAATAAGATTTCCAAAATTCTCAACCAAAAAAATCTGGAAAAAAATACAAAATTCGCCTCAATAATAGAAAAAAGTTGTAATTTCCGGTAATTTTGGTTGTAATTTATTCTATCTATTTGTAGATTCATGTGAAAATATTCTTAGTTTTCTGTACATTTTTGTACAAAAATAAATTTTATTATTTGGTTGAAAATTTAATAATAATTTTCTTAAAAAGACATCTTTTTTTGGTGCAAATTCAACTGTTTTGTTAAAAATTCGTCTTTTTGGGTTAAAAATTCAAATCTTTTCGTATAATATAAGCCTTTTGTTTAAAATTCATATTTTGTTGCTGATAAGTCAACTGAAATATTTTTTGGATGAAAAATATTTTTTCTGAAAATTTGTCTTTTTAATTTAAAATTTCATCTTTTTTTAGTAGAAATATTCAACTATTTTCTAGAAAATTTACTTTTTGTTCAAAATTTGTATTTTTTTGTAGGAAAGTCTATTGAAATCGTTTTGGATGAAAATTCAACTCTTTTTTTGAAAATTTGTCCTTTTGATTTAAAAATTCACCTGTTTTAGTAGAATTTTCATTTTTCTTGGACAAAAATGCAACTGTTTGGTTTAAAATTCAACAATTTTGTTGCAAAGTCATATTTTATGGTTGAAAATTCTGCTGTTATGTTGAAGATTTAACTATTTTGTAGAAAATTTGCTTTTTGTTTAAAATTAATATTTTGGTGTTGAAAAGAGAATTGAAATTTTATCTGGATGAAAATTCAACTATTGTTTTGAAATTTTTTTTTGAAATTAAAAATTCATCTGTTTTAAGAGAAATTACATCTCTCTTGGATAAAAATGCAACTGTTTGATTAAAAATAAAACTATTTTGTTGAAAAGTCATACTTTTGGTTGAAAATTCTACCTTTTGTTGAAAATTTAACTATTTTGTAGAAAATTTACTTTTTGGTTAAATTTAATATTTTGGTGTTGCAAGGAGAACTGAAATCTTTTCTGGATGAAAATTCAACTATTTAAAAAAAAAATTTTTTTTTTTTATTAAAAATTCATCTGTTTTAAGATAAATTTCATCTTTCTTGGATAAAAATACAACTGTTTGGTTGAGAATAAAACGATTTTGTTAAAAAGTCATACTTTTGATTGAAAATTCTTTTTTGTTGAAAATTTAACTATTATGTAGAAAATTTACTTTTTCGTTACAACTAATATTTTGGTGTTAAAAAATAAACTGAAAGCTTTTCTAGATGAATGTTCAACTGTTTTTTTGAATTTTTTTTTTGTTTGAAATTAAAAATTCATCTGTTTTCAGAGAAATTTCATCTTTCTTGGATAAAATGCAACTGTTTGGTTGAAAATAAAACTATTTTGTTAAAAAGTCATACTTTTAGTTGGAAATTCTACTTTTTGTTGAAAATTGAACTATTATGAAGAAAATTTAATTTTTGGTTAAATTCAATATTTTGGTGTTGCAAAGAGAACTGAAATCTTTTCTGGATGAAAATTCAACTATTTTTTTGAATTTTTTTTTTTGTTTTTAACTGAAATCTTTTCTGGATGAAAGTTCAACTTCAAACAAAAATTTGTCCTTTTTTTATTAAAAATTCATCTGTTTTAAGATAAATTTCATCTTTCTTGGATAAAAATACAACTGTTTAGTTGAGAATAAAACGATTTTGTTAAAAAGTCATACTTTTGATTGAAAATTATTTTTTGTTGAAAATTTAACTATTTTGTAGAAAATTTACTTTTTCGTTGAAACTAATATTTTGGTGTTAAAAAATAAACTGAAAGCTTTTCTAGATGAATGTTCAACTATTTTTTTGAGTTTTTTTTTTAAATTAAAAATTCGTCTGTTTTAAGAGAAATTTCATCTTTCTTGGATGAAAATGCAACTTTTTGGTTGAAAATAAAACTATTTTGTTAAAAAGTCATACTTTTGGTTAAAAATTCGCCTGTTTTGTTGAAAATTTAACTATTATGTAGAAAATTTGCTTTTTCGTTAAAACTAATATTTTGGTGTTAAAAAATAAACTGAAAGCTTTTCTGGATGAAAGTTCAACTATTTTTTTGATTTTTTTTTCTTTTTAATTAAAAATTCATCTGTTTTAAGAGAAATGTCATCTTTCTTGGATAAAAATGCAACTATTTGATTAAAAATAAAACTATTTTGTTAAAAAGTCATACTTTTGGTTGAAAATTCTACTTTTTGTTGAAAATTAAACTATTTTGTAGAAAATTTACTTTTTGGTTAAATTCAATATTTTGGTGTTGCAAAGAGAACTGAAATCTTTTCTGGATGAAAATTCAACTATTTTTTTGAATTTTTTTTTTGTTTTTAACTGAAATCTTTTCTGGATGAAAGTTCAACTTCAAAAAAAAAATTGTCCTTTTTTATTAAAAATTCATCTGCTTTAATAAAAATTGTATCTTTCTTGGAAAACATTCAACTATTTGGTAGAGAATTTAACTATTTCGTTAAAAATTCGTCCTTTTTGGTTTATAAAATTCGTCTTTTTGGATGAAAAATTCAATTTTTTTGTAGAAACTTATTTTTTGTTAAAAAATCATATTTTGATCGTGAAAAGTCAACTAAAATTTTTTTTAACAGGAAATTCAACTATTTTTTTTAATTTATCTTTTTGATTTATAAATTCATCCGCTTTGGTAGAAATGTCTTTTTTTATGAAAATGCAACTTTTTGGTTGAAAATTATTCTTCTTTCCTTGAGTATTCAACTATTTTATTTGAATGATTTGGTTGAATCACTTTGTTAAGAAATCATTTTTTTTTAAGAGTTATATTTTTAGTTGAAAGTTTAACTATTTTGTTGAAAATTAATCTTTTTAAATTGAAAATTCAACTACTTCTTTTTTTTTGGTTTTAAAATTAATTTTTTAACTGAAACGTAACATTACCATTGTTTTAAGATTGATCTTTTTTAGTTGAAAATTCCCATTCTTTGTTCAAACAAATAATTTTTCTGGTTTAAAATTTAATTTTTGTTGGGTAAAAATGCATGAGTTTCGTGGAAAAATAATTTTTTGCTGAAGTCATAGTTTTTTTTTGTAAATTCAATTTTTGTAGAGAAAATTCGTCTCTTGGCTTGAAGGTTCAATAATTTAGGTAAAATTTTCTTTCTTTAGTGAAAAATCTTTATTTTTTGAAAATTCATCTTTTTGGTTTTAAAAAACTCTTTTTTGGTATAAATTTCCTGTTTGTAGTGACCCATATTGATAGCAATCCAGAGGGCAATAACTGACCCCTTGGAGTAGAGTTATTTGCGCAATTACGTCAGAAGCGCCGCAAATTCATTGTCAGTTATTATTATCTAAGCTCTTCAGTGACACAAGTGTTAAAGCAACAGAGAGCCAGTTCCAACGCGGCTTTCGACATGCAATCTTCTTCAAGTTCTTCGAAAATTTTAAAAATTGTGGAAGGCTCCAAGAACGGAAAACCTGTCAAATTTCTCATCAAAGAAATTCCAAAAAATAGATATGACGAGGCTGCAGATCATATGTGTACATATTTTCTTGCAGATGAGGCTATTTGCAAGAGTACCAGTAAGTACAAAAATTTTTAGTAATTAAAACTGCTTGAACCATCCCTGGTGGAAAAAATTTTTACAAGAAAGTACAACATTTCTCAAACTTTTTTTTTCCGAAAAAAGATCTTCTCCTTTCGCTCCGCTGGGAATCGAACCACAGAACTGCCGATTGAAATATGAGTTTTCAACAAAAAGTTGATTTTCTACCAAATAGTTTAATGTTCTACCAAATTTTTGAATTTGTAAGCCAAAAACATAAATAGTTGAAACTTCAACAAATAATTAAACTTTTAAGAAAATAGTTGAATTTTTAACCAAAATTCTAAATTTGTAACCTAAAAAGATGAATTTTCAACCGAGAAGATTAATTTTCTACCAAAAGTCGAATCTTTAACAACAACAAAAATAAATTTTCAACCATATAATTGACTTTTCAACTAAGAAAAAAAAAATTTCAAACCAAATATGGAATAGTTACATTCTTAGTTTGAAAAATTACTTTTTAATAACAACAAAAAAGGGATCTTTCAACCAGTTGAAATAAACAAAGAAGACGAATGTTTCACAAAATAGTTGAATCCTCAGCCAAAAAGATGAATTAAAAAAAAAGTATTTTCTACGAAAGAAGACGAATTTTTAATAAAAATGCATGGATTTGTAAAAAAATAGATATCTAAATTTTCAACCAATATGATTAATTTTCTACTAAAGACGAACATTCAACAAAATACATGAATTTCTAACAAAAAAGATAAATTTGCAATTAAACATGAATATTTATCAAAAAAGTTTATTTTGAACCAAACAGTTTAATTTTCTACAAAATTGTGGAATTTTTTAGATAAAAAGGTGAATTTCCTACAAAATAGTCAAATTTTCAATCAAAAAGTTAATCCACAACCGAATAGTTGAATTTTGAATCCAAAAAAAATTTTAATTTGAAATCAAAAACAGTTGAAGTCAACCAAAAAAGAAACGAATTTTCAATAAAATATTTTAATTTTCAACCAAAGAGATAAATTTTCAAGAAAAAAATTAATTTCTTACTAAATAGGTAAGTTTTCAACCAAGAAGATGAATTATTATTAAATGAAAAATTATCTCTAGCTCCTACCAATTAGTCAAGTTTTAACGAATAAATTATTTAATTTTGAACGAAATAGTCGAATTTTCAACAAAATAAAATGAATTTTTAACAAAAAAAAGTTGATTTTCAGCCAAATAGTTTAATTTTCTATCAAATTGTTGAGTTTTTGAGCCAAAAAGGTGAATTTTCTGCATAACAGTTAAACTTTCAATAAAAAAGTTGATTTTCAACCAAATAGTTGAATTTTGAACCAAAAAAAAATTTTATTTGAAATAAAAAAACAAGTTTAAGTCAACCAAGAAAGGCGAATTTTCAATCAGTTGAATCTTTAACCAAAATAAATGAATTTTGGACAAAAAATAAAATAGTTACATTTTCAGTTACAAAAATTAATTCTCAACCAAAAAAAAACTAATTTCAAACAAATATAGTTAAATTTTCAAAAAGAGCTGGATTCTCAACTAAAATGATACATTTTTAACAAAAAAAATGAATTTTCGTCAAAAAAGTAAAACATTCAGCCAAATAGTTAAATTTTCAACGAAAAATATGGTTTGCAACCAAGAAAATTATTTTTCAACCAAAAAATTTAATTTTCAACAAAATACATCAGTTTTTGAATAAATAGTTGAATTTTAAACTGAAAAAAGATCAATTTTTAACCAAATAGTTGAATTTTTCACTAAAAAAGATACATTTTCAACCAACAATATAATATTAAAATTTTCAGTTAAAAAATTAATGTTTGACAAAAAATGAAACCAATTTTCAAGAAATCATTTGAATTTTCAACCAAGGAGATAAATTCTAAATATTTGTTATCCTAGGTAAAAAAAGAACAATTTTTTGGCTGCAAATCCTGTAAATTCCTGTAGATTCTAGTAGTTGTAAATTCTTGTCGGAAATTAAAACTACAATAAAATACAGAAATAAACAACAAATACAAAAAAAGTACAAAATTCGTCTCAGTAATAAAAAAAAGTAAAATTGAACAATTGAGAAATAATTGAACGCGATTATTGAAATTAAAAGATTCGAACTCTTGAAGATAACAATTTTTTCATTTAAAGTTATAAAAACTGAAACGCAAATCAAAACACTCAAACTGTACTACTTTTGAATTTTAAACTTTTAAAATTAAAGCTTAAAAAAATGTTAATTCAAATTTTTATACATTGTACAGTTAAAATATTTAAAAAAACTGAAATCCACGCTATCATTTTCAATGCTATGAATTGAAGAATGAATTAAATAATTTATAAATTTTAAAAATTATATCATTTTGAGCAATTTTAAGCTAGAAACATTAACTTATACATTAAAATTTGTTTTGAAATCTTTTAAAATATTCTCTAAAAAATTTGCTTAAGACTCGGATTGTTCCTACAATTTTTTTAAATCCTGCAAAAATAGTAATAAAGTTCTTTTAAAATTAATTTTTCAATAGAAAAATGTTGTTATTCTTTCTAGGAATTTTGATACAAATTTGTTATTAATTTAAAACCTTTCAAAATGCATGAAAAGTTTATAAATGTTGTGTTCGACGTCTTCAAAAATCTACATGGCGTGTTGAAGGTTATGAAATTTTTTTAAAAATCTTTTTAAATATTGCTGAATTTTCAAAAAATTGTCTTCCTCAATTAGAAAATTTCAAATTAAATTGCGGAATAAGAATAAGAGCATATAGTTTTTCAAATTATTTTTGAATTAAGAATAGTTTATAGGCATTCAAATTGAAAAAATTCTATTTTTAACTTTATTCTCTCAATCTTTCTAGTAGCTTAATGGGAAAGCGCCCGACTGGCAATCGGAAGTTCTGTGGTTCGATTCCTTGAAAAATTTCTCAAACTGTAATTTTTTGTTAAAACATGCACTTTTTTGTAAGAAAAAATGTAAAAAATGTAACAATAAAATACAGTTAAAATGCAAATATCTAATTTTTTCTTGTATTTTCTTGTGGAAAAGTAAAAAAATTCACAATAAAGTACAAGTTTCTACATCTCAAAAATTTGTGTAACTTTTTATTAATGTTTTTTTTACTTTGTTGTAAAAATCTACTAGGTATAACAGAAAAGTACAGAATTTTACATTTTTTCAATTTGGGTGTTTGGCGTCATGAAAATTCTTTTAATTTTACGTACATTATTGTAGAAAATTACAAATCTTATCTTTTTTAGTGAAAAATTCAACTATTTGGTTAAAAATTTATCTTTTTTTTTAGTTTAAATTCAACTATTTATTCAAAAACTAATGTATTTTGTTGAAAATGAAATTTTTTTGGTTGAAAAATAATTTTCTTGGTTGCAAACCATATTTTTCGTTGAAAATTTAACTATTTGGCTGAATGTTTTACTCTTTTGATGAAAATACATTTTTTTGTTAAAAATGTATCATTTTAGTTGAGAATTCAGCTCTTTTTGAAAATTTAACTATATTTCTTTGAAATTAGTTTTTTTTTTGGTTCAGAATTAATTTTTGTAACTGAAAATGTAACTATTTTATTTTTTGTTCCAAATTCATTTATTTTGGTTAAAGGTTAAACTGATTGAAAATTCGCCTTTCTTGGTTGACCTAAACTGTTTTTTTTTTATTTCAAATAAAATTTTTTTTTGGTTAAAAATTCAACTATTTGGTTGAAAATCAACTTTTTTATTGAAGGTTTAACTGTTATGCAGAAAATTCACGTTTTTGGCTCAAAAACTCAAAAATTTTATAGAAAATTAAACTATTTGGCTGAAAATCAACTTTTTTTGTTAAAAATTAATTTTATTTTGTTGAAAATTCCACTATTTCGTTAAAAATTAAATAATTTATTCGTTAAAACTTAACTATTTGTTAGGAACTAGAGATAATTTTTCCTTTTGGTTTCAAAATTCCACAATTTTGATAAAGATTAATTTTTTGTTGCTGGAAATTCGACATTTCTGGTAGAACATTAATCTTCTTGGTGGAAAATTCATCTTCTTGGTTAAAAAATTACATATTTTGTAAGAAATTTATTTTTTTCTTGAAAATGTATTTCTTTGATTGAAAATTAAAATATTTTATTGAAAATTCGTTTCTTTTTTGGTTGACTTCAACTGTTTTTGATTTCGAATAAAAATTTTTTTTAAATCTAAATTCAACTATTCGGTTGTGGATTAACTTTTTTATTAAAAATTCAACTGTTTTGTAGCAAATTCACCTTTTTGGCTAAAAAATTCAACAATTTTGTAGAAAATTAAACTATTTGGTTCAAAATAAACTTTTTTTATCAATATTCATGTTTAATTGCAAATTTATCTTTTTTGTTAAAAATTCACGTATTTTCTTGAATGTTCGTCTTTGGTAGAAAATTAATCGTATTGGTTGAAAATTTAGATATCTATTTTGTTACAAATCCATGTATTTTTATTAAAAAATTTTCTTTTTTTCGTAGAAAATACATCTTTTTAATTCATATTTTTGGTTGAGGATTCAACTATTTTGTAAAACATTCGTCTTCTTTGTTTATTTCAACTGGTTGAAAGATCCCTTTTTTTTGTTATTAAAAAGTAATTTTTCAAACTAAGAATGTAACTCTTCCATATTTGGTTTGAAATTTTATTTTTTTTTAGTTGAAAAGTCAATTATATGGTTGAAAATTTATTTTTGTTGTTAAAGATTCGACTTTTGGTAGAAAATTAATTTTCTTGGTTGAAAATTCGTCTTTTTAGGTTACAAATTTAGATATTTGGTTAAAAATTCAACTATTTTCTTAAAAGTTTAATTATTTGTTGAAGTTTCAACTATTTATGTTTTTGGCTTCCAAATTCAACAATTTGGTAGAACATTAAACTATTTGGTAGAAAATCAACTTTTTGTTGAAAACTCATATTTTTGGTCAGAAATTCACCTGTATGGTTCAAATTTAAATAATTTATTTGAAAACTTTACTATTTGGTAAAATATTATCTTTTTTCTTGGAAAATCATATTTTCGGGATAAAAATTCAACTTTTTTGTAGATGATTTTTCTTTTAGTCTTGAATATTTAACAAAGTTAAAAATTAATTTCTTGTTGAAAATTCGTCTTTTCCGGTAGAAAATTTTGGTTGAAAATTCAACTATTTCTTTGGAAATGTATGTATTTAGTTAAAAATTCAACCACTTGATTGAAAATGAAACCATTTTGTTAGAAGTTTAATTATTTTGTTGAAAATACAACTATTTTGTTAGAGGCCGTTTTTTTGGTCAAAAATGCAACTTTTTTTTAAAAATTCGTTTGTTTTTTATTGAAAATTAATATTTTGTGGTAAAACAGTCATTTTTTTTGGTTTAAAATTCATCTTTCTTGGTAAAAAATTAATCATTAAAAATAATTAGAATACAATATTTAACATGATTTGTTGCAAATTCAACTCTCTTCGAAAAAATTTCTCTTTTGGCTTGGGAATATAGTTATTTGCTTACAAGTTCAACTATTTTATCAAAAATTCATTTCTTTTGCCTGAAAGGTCAACTATTGGATTGCCAATGCAACCTTTTGTTTAAAAATTCGAGAAAAATCACCCTATTTAATATTTTTTGAGAGCTAGAATTAGATGGCCCCTCAATAATTTTTCTCTAAAAGTGAGAAAACCTATTTATCTGTAAGAAGAAACTTGTAAAGATTAAACCATAAAATAATCAATTGTTTTTATTTACAGATGTAAAAGACGATCCACTGACAGTGAAGGAGTTTCGAAATTTGTTCATGTTTGCTTTAGAAGATGGGCTAAGTGTAGCAGCATTTGTTGAAAATCCTGAGGATGAAACATCTACAATTGCGGGACTTAATGTTCTATATCGCGGTGGAAAAGAAAAAGACCTTGCATTTGAAAAACTTACGGTAAGGTCTAAAAGTAAAATTTTGTTAAAGAAAATATAGTTACATGATAATTATATTTTCAGAATAATTTTAAATCTGAAAAGGCCAGGAGAATTATGAAAGTTCTAGGTGACACGAGTGCTGAAGTAAATGTCGAAAAAATATATGGAACTGAAAATTATATAGGAGGCTTGGGTCTCAGTGTTGATCCTTCTTTTCGCGGAAATTCGATTGGTTATCACCTCCTTCTGGCACGGTAAGAAATATTTTCAATTTTTCCTTGAGATGAAAAAAGATTAATTTTAACACTCATTTCCATTCATTTTATCATGAAACAAAAATTTTGTTTCCTGATAAAAAAGCCTGGAACCAACGCGAAACTCATGGGATAATTATTAGATAAAAGACTGAATTCAAAACTCTGTAATTTTCAGACTTTTATGTTTATCTCCCTAAGAGATATTCATCTGAAAAATATGAAAAACAAGTCCATTTAGAGAGAAATTAATCATATTACAGGATTCAAAAGTAACACTAGCGTTCAAATTTCGGATAGAAGAAGAATAAATTAACCTTAGGGGATAAGCTTTGATTCAAAAAAATATAATTATTTAAATTTAAGTAATGCAATGACCAAATTTTAAATTCTTTTTTATCATTTTATTATTGCTTCCTCGTAGAGGAAGCTTTGTAAAGGTAACATTTTCCAAAAATTTTAAATTCATTTAATTAAACCTTCCTCAATTTAAAAATGTCTAATACAATGTTCTCAGCAATTGTCCGGATGTGTGTGTGTGTATGGATGTCACACTTTATTGTGAACACGATTCCTAGAAAACGGTTGCAGATAAATTGATGAAATTTGAGGGGCTTATTTTTCTCACTAATATCTTGAAACTGACCGAACGATGTCTAAAAATATTTATTGCATTTTTTTTAGCACTCAATAATATTTTAAAAATCGGTTTTTTATAGTAAACCTTTTTTCATTAACATAATTCAAAGTTGATGCAAGAATGTAAAAGATTCCTTGGTTCGAGACGAATCGATTGACCTATAATATTAATA